>JAYJMT010000113.1:0-50000 GCA_036321655.1 Quercus alba
CCCTCAAGGCCAAGGTGATGTTTTACAACTTTTCGCTGAATTGTTGCAAAGGCTGTCGACCGAGGAGTTTGAAGTATTCTTGGTTGTGTCTTGGCTTATTTGGAACCAGCGGAATTTGGTGATTCATGGAGGGAAAGTGAAGGATCCACGGCAGATTCTTAAAAGGGCTGAAGATTTCTTGACAGAGTATCATTAAGCGCAAGACCAGCTGGTGCTTCCGCAGAACGTCCAACAGCAGTCAAGTGGGTGGCAGCCTCCTCATTCTGACCATTACAAGTTGAATTTTGATGCGGCTATATATACAGATTTGGGATGTTCAGGGGTGGGAGCTATTATTCGAAATGAGTGGGGAGAGGTTATGGCAGCTCTGTCTGCTAAGGGACTGTTCGTTCAGGACAGTGAGGAAGCTGAGACTTTAGCTTGTCGAAAAGCACTTGAATTTGCTATAGATGTGGGAATTTCAGACTTGATAATTGAGGGTGACAATGTATCGGTAATGAGAGCCGTGGCATCAAACTGTATGGATGGGTCCAAACTAGGCAATGTCCTTGAAGACATTCATTGGCTTGTAAGGGGTCTGCGATGGAGTTCCGTTAGCTGCGTGAAGCGAAGTGCCAATACTGTCGCCCATTCTTTAGCCTGTTTTGCTAGAAATGTACCAGATGAGCTGGTTTGGATTGAGGATAGTCCACAACCTGCTAGAGAAGTTTTGTATAATGACTCATTGATTTTCAGTTAGTTGAATGAAAGTCCACGTTTCAAAAAAAAAAAAAAAAAGGTGAATTTATTGCTGGACTGAATTAACAATATTTAATTATTTTCATTACTTTAGCACACAGTTTTTTATTTTCATATTTTTAATTGTGTTATTAAATTTGCTTTTTATTTTTTGTTAGACTTTGTTTCAATTGTTGTTGAAACAACTAAATTTGAGCTCCAATTTCATACTTCGAATGAATTTTTTCTTATGTAATTTTTTTAAATAAAAATAACTATAACAATTCCTTTTACATAAATTGTGCATAGCATATAAATAGATTTTTTTATTTAAAAAAAACCCACATAGATAATGAATACATGAAAATAAAAGCATTCTCCCTTATTAATACTCTTTTTAGTTACATAGCACAAGGTAAGTTATTACATGCCATTTGAAAGGAGTTATGAAATAAGTACCAGTTAGCTTAATTGGTTAAGGAGTTATGAAATAAGTACTAATTTGCTTACTAAAAAAAAATCTTATCGATGCTTTCGCCTAATTATAAGGAGCAATCATCATAAAAGGAAGACCACAGATTTCAATCATTATAATATCTATTAAAAAAAACTAAGTTAGAAAATGTAAATTGTTAAGATTAACATAATTAAAAATATTTAATTATTTGGACTAATTTGACCACTCATATATTTTGATATTCTTGATTTCATGTATTATTAAAATTGATTTTGTCTTGTAATGATTTTTGTTTCAATTGTTTCTAAAACAACTATATACAAAAAAAGAATTTTATATTCCAAATAAATTTTTTTATTAAACTATTTCTTATATAAATTTTATAAAATAACCACCTAAGTTTATTCTTTTTTATGAATACTTAATGCATAATCTATAGATAATTAATACATGGAATAAATACATTTATCTCATTAACGCATGGTAATCAATTAATACTTTGACATAAATACAAAATTTTGGTGGGATGGAAGGCTAAATAATAAAAAAATTCTCTTTTGTTCAAAGAATGCACTACTTGTCCTAACCTTAGACCATGATACCAGAGGTTATATACATATTATTCAACCAATGAAAAGTGTAGGGTCACAATTCGGGTCTTAAGCCCAAAAGGTATGGGGTCTTGGTCCAAGGAGTCCAGAAACAATAAATTTGTAGAGAATGAGTTGTAGAACTAGGTCTTAGCGAATTGGACAGTGGTTAATATTATGCTATACAACAGTTGAACACAAGTAAAACACGTTAGTAGCCATCAATCCTCAGTCCGAGGAGATAAGATGAATATATGCCGGTCCCTATTCGAAGGCTACAGTTGTTTGTACTACTACTTTATTCTCTCTTCCTTTTTCTGTCCCCTTTCCTCATGGGGACTTCCTTTCTTATATAGTCTTTTTGAAGCCATCGTGGCCTTACACTTGTTGATCATCTGGATCCTTACTTGAGTGCTTGTTCCATCGGACACCCCCTTTCAGCATTCTGTGAGTTGTGGTGGCCAAGGCAGCACTGTTCACAGGTCTTCTCCACATTAATGCGGCCAGAAAAGTAGCTGCAACGCATTTAATGCGGCAGCAGCAGTCTCTCCTTGGATATCTTACGTTTCCTTCTTTCCTACGGGTCTGTGGGACGCATCCCTACTGCTAATGTCTGTTAGGGTGGGTCCTTTTGGTAGACAGAGTGCATATTTGAGCCATACTCATCACGTCCGAGGAGGCATTCCTCCTCGGACCGTCCTTCAAACGCCCCCCTATCCACGAGAGTTGGGGGTTGGAAATCCTTTTGGCATCCACTTCTTCTCCTCGGACATTGCTAATCGTCCCGGATGGAGCCCAAGGCCCATTACATGATTTTGGGCCTTTGCCCCTACAATAGCCCCTCAAAATTCTAGTGTTTCTCTTTTATCCGAGGAGAAAAAAGGGGAATTTTGATATTTAATGGATAAGTCACCTCAATTCCTTGATTCATGCGTGTGGGAGTATCGTCTCACGTGCTTCATTATTGCTACTGATGTTTTGTAGTCCACGAGGCGCCATTAATTGCACTAAGCGGCTCTATGTCCCCTCGCATCCAACGGTGGGGCACTTAATCAACGATAGATATTCCTCTAGACTTTGGGCGGGAGTAATCCCGTTCATTTTTCCTCACTATATAAGGCTCCTGAGGGAGATTACTTTCCCTTTTTTAGAAAAGACATTCAAGCGTTCTAGAGCACTTCAGCATTTTCTCTCGTGAAATACTCTAAGTCCCTGAGTTCCATAGCCGTTCCTGTAAGGATTCCCGGCGGATCCTTTGAAAGCTTGAGAGACTTAGAACTCGTATTTCCCGTAAGTTTTTATTTCCCCATATTCCCTTACTCCCCTTCTTTGTTATTCTCCTCGGCCTTCTTTCATTTATAAACCTTTCTCCGTGCCCTTTAGGGTTAATAGGATGGGTGAGTTTAAGAGCCTAGTAGATTCTCCAGCCGGTATGGAAGGCTTTAGGCCCAAGTACCATATCCCGTAAGGAGTGGGCCTAGAGTATTGCTCCTCGGACCAAATCCTATCCAAGAGAGAGATGGGGCAGGTCGTCATTCCTATGATCACTTTCATAGAAGGAGGGATGATGATTCCCATGGGTAGGATAACTAGGAATTACTTGCGCGGCCATAGGTTGGCCCCCCACCAGTGCGCTGCTAACATGTTCCGGATTCTAGGGTGCGTAGACGCTCTGAATGAACAGATGAACCTCAGCCTCTCATGGCACGACATTGTTTACTTGTACGAGTGCCACTGCCTTTCTGAGTCGTATTACCTGAAATCCAGGTCCGACGAGGTGAGACTGATATCTTACCTTCCCAAGTCCAACAAAGGCTTGAAGGACGATTATTTGATTGTCTCCGGAGTATGGCACGACGGTTTTCGCTGCCCAGTTAGGGCGGGAGCACCAGGTGAGACACTCTAGGATTAGGTCCCTCGACGAGGATCTTATTCTTTTGAGCTTTCCCTTTACTTGTTTTGGTCTTGGTTTTGGTTACTTGTTTTCTCGGACTGACGTAACCCTTCCTTTGGATGTTTTGCAGACAAAGTACACACTACCCCGAGGATCAGTCTAGTCAACGTCTAAGCTCTCAACTACCTCTTAAGGTCCGAGATCTTTGTGAGCGAGGACGGGCAGTTGCGGGCCGCTCACCTTATTTTGGACTACGAGCCTCTTTCTCGTGCCTTTGTGGACGTGGGCCAGGCAATAAAGGCTGGGAGTCCCCGATTAGCCCGTATTGACGTTTCTAAACTGGGCTTCTTAGCTCAAAGAGACTTACCACCAGTCCAGCCGTCCACTCATTGCGTTCCCCAAGAGGTAGCCGCTCCAGGGAAGGGAATTGATTCCACGCACTCGTCCCTCGAAGCCGAAATCGATCATTTCCACTTCAACGAAGAGGGCGAGGTATCAACAAGGCTCGTAGAGCTTTCAAATTCTGGCTCGGATCTTGATCGCTTCTCGGCGACCTACTCTCCGGAACTAATAGTTGCTCGGATCGACACGAGCCAAGAAATTGAAAAGGAAGGCATGGACCTAAAGCCAAGATCTGGTCTGAGGGGCCTCATTTCCAATAGGAACAAAGGGCAATCCTCCAAGGATGCCCCTAAGGAGCAAGTTCCTGCCAACCTTCCTCCTCCTCCTCCTCCTTCCACTGACCCTATACTACAACCCATTCCAAACTTGAGACGGAAAAGGCCAGTCGAAGAACTGGAGGAGGGCGAGGTCGGCCCTCAAAAGGCCAAATAGCAAAAAAAAGGCAAAGAGCCTAAAGACAAGAGGACGAAGTCCATTGACAGCTGAGATAAGGCTGCACATAGGAAGGGGCAGCGCACCTGGTCTCCCCGTCTAGAATTGGACGGCGCTCCCATCCCTTGGGACGCGACCCTTTGGGAGTCCCAGCGGGGGCAAACGTCGTATCTCGCTGAGGCCCTGCAGCAACCCCTCCTCTTGCCTCGTGACATGGATAGGCTCCGAACTACGAGGCAATCGGACCTCTTCATGTCATTGAAGAGGGATCTCGCTATGGTAAAATGAAGATTCTCCCTTGTTCAGGTTCCTTATTCTATGCTCATCTATTTGTCGTTTACGTTTTAATGATTCTTCCATTACTTCTATGCAGGTCACCCAGCAAATCTTCGTGACCGAGGTGTGGGTGAAGAATTCCCGGGAGGAGGTGAATGCTGAGGTTCAGTCCCGCCTCGCCGCTGAGAAAGCTGTTGGTGTCCTCAAGTTGGAAAAAGAGAGCCTAAGTGAGAAGATTAAAGAGGCTATTAAGGCCTGGGACAGCGCTGAGGCCGGCCTTAAGACCACAATGAGACAAGCTGAGGATATACGCTAGCAGCTTCATCAAACAGAAATAAACCTGGCCACCGAGAAGCAAGCGGTCCTAGATCTCAAGGCGCAATTGCAACAGGCAAAGGAGGTGGCTCGGGTGGCTAGGGAGGCGGTTGAGGCTGCGATGGCAGCCTCTTACGAGCGTGGGGTGAAGGATACCGAGGCCAGGCTGACCGAGGAGGTGGCCGTGGTTTGCAGGGACTACTGCACTAAGTCCTGGGGAGTAGCAATGGACCGGGCAGGGGTTCCTGCAGACTCCGAGCTTAGGAGGATCGAGAATATCTTCTTCCCTGAGGATATTCGAGAGATTCCTGATTCGGATCCTCTTGAGAAGCTCCTTTCCGCCCTGATCGCCGTTCCTGATCTTGTCGTCCCTGAGGGGAAAGGGGCGGATGAGGAGGCACAGCCACTAGCCAAGATAAGTCATCTGAGGACGCCCTCACAATCAAAGATGTTGTCTCGCGGGCCAAGGATGCTGAATCTAAATCCAAAGCCGGATTTGATCATCCCGAGACTGATGGCGTCGCAAAAAGCCCAACCAAGGATAAAGCCTAGAATTTTAGCATAGGGTTTTCTTTTGTAATTATTTTGTTCTGCCTTTCATTTCCTTGGCTTTTGCCAATGTTTGTAAGATAACTTCTTTTGGGGTTTAATGAATGATATAATTTCTTCTTCTTTGGACTTTATTTTACTGCTTTAACTTTATTGTCGTCATGAATGAATTCAGACTGTGTTGCTAGATTTCTAATGGTAATTCATTATAGCTAAGTATGAGCAAGGGAAAAAGATTCTTCCCCAGTGCTTTATGCTTTTTTGAGTAATTAATTTCCTCCAAGCCTGTGGTTCGAGAAGCCATGCGGGACTTGAGTTCTGTTTAATACTCGTATAAAAATGCGAAGTGATTAGTTTCCCCAAGCCTGTGATCCGAGGAGCCAGGCGGGACTTGGGTTCTGTTTAATACTTGGATAAAAATGCGTAGTGATTAATTTCCCCCAAGCCTGTGGTCCGAGGAGCCACACGGGACTTGGGTTCTGTTTTAAGCCTGTGGTCCAAAGAGCCACGCAGGACTTGGGTTCTATTTAATACTTGGATAAAAACGCGAAGTGATTAATTTCTCCCAAGATTGTGGTCCGAGAAGCCACGACGGACCTTGGGTTCTGTTTAATATTTGGATAAAAATGCGAAGTGATTAATTTCCCCCAAGCCTGTGGTCCGAGGAGCCACGTGGGACTTGGGTTCTGTTTAATATTTGGATAAAAATGTGAAGTGATTAATTTCCCCCAAGCCTGTGGTCTGAGGAGTCACACGAGACTTGGGTTCTATTTAATACTTGGATAAAAATGCGAAGTGATTAATTTCCCCCAAACCTGTGGTCCGAGAAGCCACGCGAGACTTGGGTTCTGTTTAATACTTGGGTAAAAATGTGAAGTGATTAATTTCCCCCAAGCCTGTGGTCCGAGGAGCCACGCGAGACTTGAGTTCTATTTAATACTTGGATAAAAAGGCGAAGTGATTAATTTCTCCCAAGCTTGTGGTCCGAGAAGCCACACGGGACTTGGGTTCTGTTTAATACTTGGATAAAAACGCGAAGTGATTAATTTCCCCCAAACTTGTGGTCCGAGAAGCCACGACGGACCTTGGGTTCTGTTTAATACTTGGATAAAAATACGAAGTGATTAATTTCCCCCAAGCTTGTGGTCCGAGGAGCCACGCGAGACTTGGGTTTTGTTTAATACTTGGATAAAAATACGAAGTGATTAATTTCCCCCAAGCCTGTGGTCCGAGGAGCCACGCGAGACTTGGGTTCTATTTAACACTTGGATAAAAATGTGAAGTGATTAATTTCCCCCAAGCCTGTGGTCCGAGGAGCCACGACGGACCTGAGTTCTATTTAATACTTGGGTAAAAATGCGAGGTAAGTAACACAAAGACTTTTCGCAATAGAAGGGTATATCAAGAGTGGGAACTTTCATTAATAATAGTACATTTTCAGGTTGTTTACATTCTAAGGGCGTGATACTACACGCTCATCCAAATCTTCTAAAAAGTATACCCCTATGCCGGCCACTGAAGTGATACAATATGACCCTTCCCAATTTGGTCTGAGTTTTCCCTATGCGGGTTTTTTTTTTACAGTGCCCAGAACTTTTCTTAATACTAGGTCCCTAGGTGCTAATGGCCTTAGTTTTACCTTGGCGTCATAACCTTGCTTAAGCTTGTGTTGGTAGTAGGCGAGCTGGATCGTTGCCCTTTCCTTTCTTTCCTCGATAAGGTCTAAACTCTTTTCCAGTAGCTCATTGTTGCCATTAGGACAGAATGAGCTGGTTTTCAGTGTTGGAAAGTTTGTTTCTAGAGGAATTATAGCCTCGATCCCATAGGTCATCGAAAAGGGGGTTTCCCCCGTTGATCTACAGGGTGTGGTTCGATATGTCCACAGGACATGTGGCAGCTCTTCCACCCATCTTCCCTTCGCGCCGTCTAATCTCTTCTTCAGCCCGTTTACTATGATCTTGTTAATGGCTTTGGCCTACCCATTCCCCTAGGGGTAAGCCGGTGTGGAGTATCTATTTGCAATTCCCAACTCGCTGCAGTACCTTCTGAAAGCCTTACTATCGAACTGAAGACCGTTGTCCGAGATTAGGGTATGAGGGACTCCGAACCTGGTGACAATGTTTCTTCAGACAAACTTCTTGGCATCCACGTCTTTGATATTTGCTAGTGGTTCGGTCTCGACCCATTTGGTGAAGTAATCAGTGCCGACGAGCAGATATCTCTTGTTCCTTGCTACTTTAGGAATGGCCCGATGATATCCAAGCTCCACTAAGTAAACGGCCAAGGGCTGGACAGTGGATTGAGAATCCCCCCCCCCCCGGTTGATGTATATTTGGGGCGAGCCTTTGGCATTGGTCGCATTTCTTCACGTATTCGTGTGCCTCTTTCTGCATGTTTGGCCACCAGTATCCTTGGGTTATGGCTCTATGGGATAAGGACCTGCCCCCTGTATGGTTTCTGCAAATTCCTTCATGCAACTCTTCCAAGATAAATTTCGTGGTGTCAGGGTGCACGCAGAGCAAGTATGGTCCTGAAAATGAGCGTTTATACAGTTTCAAGTCCTCGGATAGCCAGAATCGAGAAGCCTTTCTTCTAATCTTGTCGGCTTCACTCTTATCTTCGGGTAAGGCATCCTCTTTTAGAAATAGTATTAAAGGGTCCATCCAGCTAGACCCCACTCTGACGCTGTGGACATGAATCACCTCTGTCTTCACCACCGAAGGCCTGTGTAGATCTTCCACAAGTATAACCCGAGGTAAACATTAAGCCGAGGAGGTGGCCAGCGTGGCTAGAGAATCGGCATGGGTGTTTCTGCTTCTAGATATGTGCAGTAGGCTAAAAGGATCAAAACGCGACCGTAGATGTTTAGTTTGGTCTAGGTACTCTTGCATTCTTTCATCCCTTGCCTCTAATTCACCATTTACTTGACCCATAATAAGTCTTAAGTTTGAGAACATGTTTACGGATTTCCGGCCCAATTTCTCGATCATGGCCATTCCTTCCAGTAGGGCTTCATATTCTGCCTTGTTATTCGTGGCTGAGAAGTCTAGTTTCAGCAATTTTTCGATGGTAATCCCCTCAGGGGAAATCAGGACTAGTCCCACCCCAGAGCCCCTTTGATTTGCTGTGCCATCGACATATGCTTTCCAACAGGTGGGCCCTTGCAGAGAGATTGTGTCAACCGATTTTTCATCCATGTTTCACATTCCTCCTTTTTCTTCTGGTGAGGGTTCAGCAAATTCAGTCACCAGATCCGTGAGGATTTGGCCTTTTACAGCGGTGCGAGGCATGTACTTGATGTTGAAGGCGCCTAAAATGGTCCTCAATTTAGCAATTCTCCCTGTGTAATCAGCGCTCTGGAGTATAGACCTGAGTGGGAGTTGGGTTAAAACAACGACTATGTGTGCTTGGAAATAATGGGGGAGCTTTCGTGTGGCTTGAACAACCGCCATGATGACCTTTTCTAAGGGAAGGTAGCAAATCTCAGCCTCGTGCAACGACTTGCTCACGTAATAGAGAGGCCGTTGTACGCCGTTGTCCATTCGTATCAACACCAAGCTTACTGCATGAAGGGCCACGGCGATGTAGGCGAACAAAACTTCATTGGCTTCGGGGCTAGACATGATTGGTGGCCAAGACAGACACTCTTTGAGCTGTTGGAAGGTCAAGACGCATTCTTCAGTCCATTCGAACCCTTTCCACTTGTTTAACAAGAGAAAGAAAGGTCTACACCTATCCGCCGAACGAGAAATAAAACGGTTCAAAGCGGCAATCATGCCGGTCAGCTTTTGGACCTCCTTGGGATTTCGAGGAGGCTGCATGCTGTGGATAGCTCTAATTTGGTTGGGGCTGACTTCGATACCTCTATGGGTCACCATATAACCCAAAAACTTTCCTGATCCCACCTCGAATGAACACTTAAACGCGTTGAGGCATAGCCTGTGTCTTCTTAGGATTTCAAAGATGTCGCCGAGGTCTCTCACATGTTCGAATACCAATTTACTCTTTACTGCCATGTCATCTATGTAGACTTCGATGTTCTTACCCATTTGCAGCTCAAACATCTTGGTCATCATCCTCTGGTAGGTGGAATCGGAGTTTTTCAAACCGAAAGATATCACTTTGTAGTGGTAGTTTCCGATGGGGGTGACAAAAACTGTCTTTTCTTGGTCGTCTATAGCCAGGGGTATCTGATGGTATCCTTGAAAGGCATCTAAGAAGCTTCTTCGAGGATGTCTCACGGTTGTGTCCACCAACCGGTTTATCCAAGGCATAGGGAAGAGGTCTTTTGGGCAGGCCTTATTCAAGTCCGTGAAGTCTACACAGACTCACCATTTTCTGCTCTTCTTCTTCACCACGACAGTATTGGCCAGCCACTCAGGGTAGAAAACTTCTTTGATAGCCCCTGCTTTCTTAAGTTTTATCACCTCCCCCTTGACCGCATCAGCATGCTCTTTCGACGGGCGCCGAAGGGTTTGCTTCTTGGGTGTAACGGACGGATTAACGTTAAGGTTGTGGCATATAAAGTCTGGATCGACCCCCGGAGCCTCGTAAGCGTTCAATGCAAATACGTCCACATTTTCCCTAAGAAAATCAATTAGCATTTCTTTCTCTTGGGGAGGTAGTTCCGAGTCGACTTGAAAGAATCTTTCCGGATCAATGCCCATAAGAACTTTTTCCAAATCCTCATAATTCGCCTCTTCGGATGATCCCTCACCAATCATGGCCAGGGTTGTTAATTGCTATAAGCCGTTCTCGGTAGAGGTTGAAGGCTCGGCACTCAGCCGTCGCGAGATAGCGGACACCATGCATTGTCAAGCCATGGCTTGATCTCCTATAACTTCCTTGACCCGACCCTCCGACGGGTACTTCACCTTTTGGTGCAAGGTAGAGGAAATAGCCCCTAGGGCATGAAGCCAAGGTCTAGCTACAATGGCTGTGTAGGGCGAATATGTGTCCACCACTATAAAGTCTACCTCCACTATGTCCGAGCCTGTTTATATGGGTAGTCTAATCTGGCCTTTCGGAGTAACGGTTTTCCCTTCGAAGCTTACCAAAGGGGAGTCGTATGCCATCAAGTCTTTGGGTTTCAGATTCAGCCCTTTGTATAGGCCGGGATACATTACTTCCACAGCGTTGCCCTGATCGACTAACACTCTCTTTACATCATATCCCCCAATCTCGAGTGTGACAACTAGAGCATCATCGTGGGGTTAGATAGTTCCGACCTTATCCTCATCCGAGAATCCTAGCATGGGTGAGGCCATCCTCTAGCCTTCTTATACTCTCGGTCGTCAACCTCAGCGGGAAGTTGGGCTACCGACATTACTCTGGAAGGATGAGAACCGGTCCTTCCTGGAGTGGCGAGAATGACATTTATCGTGCCTATAGGCGGTCTCAAGGTGTCTCGCCGTGTCTCAACGTTCGTCTGTTCTTGTCGGCCACTGGAATGATGCAGGAGGTGACTTAATTTTCCCTCTCGGACTAGCTAGTCCAAGTGGTTTTTCAGGTTTCTGCAATCTTCAGTGGTGTGCCCCGGTTCTTGGTGGTATTGACAGTATAGGTTCTGGTTGCGTTTCATGGGGTTTCCTGCCATCCTATTTGGCCATTTAAAGAATGGTTTGTTCCTGATTTTCTCCAAAATCTGATGTAATGTATCTCGAAACACAGCGTGGACTGTCTGCGCACCGGCGGATCTAGGTTGCTCCATGTAGTCTTTTCTTGGTCGGTTGTTGTTGCTAAATCGGTTCAACCTGAAGTCCCTCATCTCCTAAGGGACAAATTTCGCTTTACCCTTACCCACCTGTTGGTCCTCTTCGACCCTCTTGTATTTGTCAATTCGGTCCATGAGCTGGCGTAGGCTGGTGACCAGTTTCCCCGTTAGGGATTTCCTTAAACCGTGCTCGGTCGGTAGGCCTCTCTTAACGGTACTGATGGCAACGTCATCATAATTGCCCTCTATCTCATTATACATCTCCCAATACCCATCCAAGTAGGCCTTTAGGGTCTCCCCATCTCGCATGAATAAGGACAGAAGGGAATCCAAGGGTCGAGGAACCTTACTGCTCGTGATGAAGCGAGAGCCGAAGGCCTGGGTTAGCTGCTTAAAGGAATTTATGGAGTTCGGCTTGAGGCCATTAAACCATCTCATCACCATGGGTCTCAAACTGGATGGAAATACTTTGCATGTCAAAGCTTCGTCTTTGGAATGGATGGCCATCCTCTGGTTGAACTGACTTACGTGCTTTACGGGGTCCGTCCGACCGTTATATATGGTGAAGGTAGGTTGATGGAACTGCCGAGGAAGTTCAGCCCCCTCTATCTTGTGTGTGAAGGGTGACTGGGAGATTCAGTCCAGGGCTTTGCTCATGGCGTCGTTTACTAGGCCCTTGTAGGACGGACTTCTGTGACTGCGTTTATGAGGTTGCTCTTCCTCATAAGAGAAGGTTTCACTTGGTGGAGTTCTCGACCTCGCCTGTATTCGTTGTCCTCTTCATCGCTGGTGTTCGGGCTAGAGGAAGGACGCCTTCGTTGTGCTCGACGCAACTTCCTCTTCAGGTCATCAATTTCTTGCTGTAGAGCTCTGTTATCGTCCCACTTTTGGGATGCATGACCTTTCCCCTTTGAACGGCTTCTGCTTGTATGGGAGGTATGTACACTACCCTTTTGTTGCTTGTCTTGATCTTTTTCCCGTTTGAGGTTAAGAAAGTTGTCTTGTCGTTGGGAGTCTGCGAGCTCCGTTCGGTGCGAACCTGATCCTTCCATATTTAATCGTTGCACTTGCTGAGACACAAGTTCTTTCCCACGGTGGGCACCAATTGTAGGGTCACAATTCGGGGCCCAAGCCCAAAAGGTATGGGGTCTTGGTCTAAGGAGTCCAGAAATAATGAATTTGTAGAGAATGAGCTGTAGAACTAGGTCTTAGCGAATTGGATAGTGGTTAATATTGGGCTATACAACAGTTGAACACAAGTAAAACACGTTAGTATCCATAGATCCTCAGTCCGAGGAGATAAGATGAATATATGCCAGTCCCTGTTCGAAGGTTACGGTTGTTTGTACTGCTACTCTATTCTCTCTTCCTTTTTCTGTCCTCTTTCCTCATGGGGACTCCCTTTCTTATATAGTCTTTTTGAAATCATCGTGGCCTTACACTTGTTGATCATCTGGATCCTTACTTGAGTACTTGTCCCATCGGACACCCCCTTTCAGCCTTCTGTGAGTTGTGGTGGCCAAGGCAACACTATTCACGGGTTCTCTCCACATTAATGCAGTCAGAAAAGTAGCTGCAACGCATTTAATGCTGCAGCAGTAGCCTCTCCTTGGATATCTTACATTTCCTTCTTTCCTACGGGTTTGTGGGACGCATCCCTACTGCTAATGTCTATTGGGGTGGGTCCTTCTGGTAAACAGAGTGCATATTTGAGCCATACTCATCACGTCCGAGGAGGCACCTCCTCGGACCGTCCTTCAAACGCCCCCTATCCACGAAAGCTGGGTTGGAAATCCTTTTGGCATCCACTTCCTCTCCTCGGACGTTGCTAATCGTCCCAGATGGGGCCCAAGGCCCATTACATGATTTTGGGCCTTTGCCCCTACAAAAAGTATTTGAAAAGTAGTGATTCAATTTTTAGAAATAATTTTCTTTGGATAAACCATTAGTAGCAATGGTTATTTTTGCCTTAATTACTTTTTTTTTTTTTTTTTAATACAAGATAGAAATTCTACTCTAGTCTAATCTAAGTGTATATGTATGTGAAGCTGCCTCTTAACTTGAACCCCGACTCTTCCTACCCACATTTTACATGAACTTATATTGTTCATACAAGCAAGGATGTCCAAATGGGTCTAGTGTAAGTACTGGTGAGTATGGGCAAGGATCAGGTGGGTTATTCTAATGGAGTGGGCTTTCTTTTTTTGGGCTCACCATGGCCAAACTATAGAGCCAGGTATTTGGGTCCAGTCTTTTTATAGGGATCACATTCAGCCTCAGGTTCAATAAAGTGGATCTGGATTAGAGTGTGGAAATTGTTTAAGGATTTAGTCTCACTAAAAATCTATATTACATCATCTAATTGGGATAAGTTTAATTTTAATCCTTACCGTATCAAAATTTGGATTTAGTCTTTAACATTTGATAGAGTTTTGAATTATTTTCTTCTGTCCATGCTTGTTAATAACGTGGTTATTAAATGGCAACTAAACTAACTTTGAAGTATTAATATGAAAAACTACGTACTTTTACGAACATTTAGAAAAAAAAATTATTTTTCCTATTTTTTTTTCACATTATATATAAAAACGTATTTCTTTCATGTGTTTTATCCTTTTAAAGCAATCCTCTCATACCTTGATCAAGATCCTCCATTTCAATTTAAAAAAATACTCTTTATTTCAAGTGACATGGAGAGGATCATTTTTTGCAAAAATATAACTCCACATCACAAATTAAGAATTGAGAGAGTTCATAACATAATAATGATGCTATAATGATGGTGATAAAGCTGAATCCAATGTTATATTTTTTTAAATTTTAAATGATTCGACACTTTGTACACTGTGGGCCCGAAAGGTCTGCAACCCAGCCCAAACTCTACCTGGGCCCAGAACCCGTGCCGATGGGGTATCTTGCCGAGGACGAATGGTCAGTGGCCGATGTGGCAAAGGGAACGGCTGAGGACTTACCCTGTCCTCGGCATTCCAGAGCTACAATAGAAAGACCAACACCGCGGTGTAGGCAATCCCCAAACAGCCCCCTCTAGGGGATTTGAACGGAATGGGGTCCATAGGGAAGCAGGGTGTGAAAGTCGGACTGAGGAAAACGCGTCCCTTCTTCAGTAAATGCACCTGCCAATACCCAGAGGTGATTAATGAGAAAAGACGTTTGGACGGTATAAACCTTGATCCATGTAACTAATAGAAAGTTAGATGGGACGGCTGACGGGACGGATACAGAGATAAGCTCCCCCCTGACCTACAAGTGGAGGGTCAGGATCAACCAGGCCGGACTATATAATAAAAAGGAAGGGGCACCAACTGGGGTGGCTGGGAAAAATGGCCAAAAAGGAGAGCCTCCCAGCCCACCTCCAGAAGAACGACTCTAGGGGTGACGATCATTTAGCCTTATATGAACGCCATAAAAAAACCCACCGCCTATCGATTAAGGCCTAGCCTTTCAAACCCACGCTCTACAAATGATATTGTTAGGGCCGTTTTGCGTGCGAACCCGACACTGTTACGGTCCGCCACGAATCGTGACTCTACATATACTATTAGATTCAAAAAAATAAAATCTTAACTATGAAATATACACTCTCCATTTTAAGTTAAATGAAGAGTATCTTGTTCTTATTTCCGCACTTATTTATCCAATCCACTCAATGAGAAAGTTGCCATGAATGAGGCTTAGCTAGCTAAAGCCTAAAGCTATACATTGAGCCTTTGCATCGTAGCTGCCATCTTTGATTTTTCTCGGGACCAAGACAAAAAGACAAGTATGGTACCTTGACTGAGCATAGCCACTGAGTACAGACCGCCAGTCGTTAACGATGGTGCCGATATCTTTTCGCGTTGTCTGGGTAGTTGGTCAACCTCCTATTACAACGCCTTAAATCTCTCAAGGCTCTCTCTCTCTCTCTCTCATATTTTTCTTTTTCTGGACAGTAACTTTCTATAGCCTTTTTTTGGTTGCTCAGAAAATGAGGCAAGGGATATGAAATTTCAAGTTTTCTGCCTAAACCTTTGCTTTCTTGCGTTTTCTTAATAATTGAATAGAGTACTTTGAATTTGGAGAATTTTTTTTATATGACATATGCTTTTCTGTCTTTTCATATGTATCAATAATTTTAATGTTTGGTCACATGTTCTTTTTAAATAATGCTAATTTATAACTCTATGCATATACATATGATACATTTACAAATGAGTACAATTAAATGTGTATTAAAATTTTACCAAGTTTATAAAAAAGGTTTGTTAGCTGCTTCATGATACCAGAATGTATAAGAGGAATTCCAAATAGTAGATTTGAACCTCTTGATCTGATCCTTTCTCCAGGTAATACCAACTTCAATATGCATCCATTCTCATGTGATTTAAATTAACCAGGAAAATTTGAACTCGATTAAATACATATATAATTATAAACAACAATTTTTTTTTTGGGGTAGAACGAACAGCAAAGCTGTTGAACGAGATCACTCGGTTAAAAAATGAATCTATGGCATCCAGATTAAGGTACTAAATGATTTCACAAGGAACAACAGAATAAACTAAAAATTCTATGTCCTCTTCTTGGTTACATCCAAAATTAGCTAACACATCAGCACAGTGGTTGGCTTCATGTAGGACATGCTTCAGACTGTATTTCTCAAGCTCATCCAGCAACCACTTGCAATCAGATAAAAGAGAGGAGAGAGATCTATAAGAAGAAGAGTTGGGGTAGACTAAAAGTTCACAACAGATTTAGCATACAACTCTATTTCAAGACTCTTGAACCCCAACTTAGAAGCCAGGATCAGCTTAAAACTCAGCAACCACACTGCAAGAAGTTCGAATGGATCTAGAGAATCAGCAAATCTTAACTGTACTTATCAACCTAACCTACAAGGTTTGTTTAATTTTGAGCACAAATCCTGGGAATGCCCTTTCTATTCCAAAAGGATTTAGCAAATCTAAAGTCTTTAAGAATGTGAATAATGTTCTATCGTTTATCTCAAAAAAAAAAAAAAAAAAAAAAAGAAAAAGAAAAAAAAAAGAATGTGAATAATGGATTTATTACCTAAGTTGCAAACAGAACGGGTAGTGGTACAATTAATGCCTCTCTTGGCAAGGACCTCTCTGACTGGGACACCATCCAATATACACAGCTACAGCAAAATCTCAGTTCTGCTACGTACTTCGGTTCAAAGTTACATAAACAATAATGTATTATATATTACGCATGGGATCGAAACACAACATTAAAACAAAGTCTACAACTCTTCCTCTCTTAAAAAAAAATCTGCAACTCAAACCTAAATTTTAGTTTCAATGACAGAATAAACACTTATACATCACTGCAATAATGTCAATTAAATGTTACAAGAGAAGCCGTGTTATTTGCCAATAAATGACCACATGAAATAACGTATTGAAAGCTTTCCATCAAAATTTGAACTACTAATATTAGTCATTATGTGAGACTTTATAATTAGAAGTGTGGAAATTACCTTCATTTGTCAAGCAACAAAAGATTGTATAGTGAACAATCATCTTGGTCTTGATAGAATTGAAGGCAATAATGGAATAGCAACAACAACATGCACTTCTTGGTTATCAACTCTAGCTCTTGTGTTTAGTAAAGGTGAATTTGAGAAGAAATAATCTAGGTCTGATTCAACATTCAAAACACCCTCGAAGACCTTAAACACCATTGACATAGAAGGCATCTTTGTGAAATCATTTTGCAAACACCATGCTACAATCCTCATCATATTCACAATTGCAAACACCAATAATTGGTCCTCAATATTTTTCACGAAAAGATCAAGTAGATGCATTGCTTCCTTTGGATGAGAGCGATTACATCTTTCCTTCCACACAATATCTCTAAAAGTATTATACCGAAGCTATAGACATATATTTTTTTCTGTAATCACTAAACTCAACTATTCTGGAGCTATATAGTCAAGAGCTTCCCTTAGATATTAAATCCCAATCATCTCTCTGCTCCACTACTAATATCTCCAAATTTGATCAAATTATGGATTTTTAGTGTAATTTTGGAAGCTTATTTGTCCCCTAGTACTAAACACTTTAGTAAGTCGAAAGAAAGCCAGAAGAAAGATCATTTGTACCTTAATTAACCAATCTCAGTTTGATCGTTTGTAACTCTTATAACTATTTGTAGTGGAAGATACAATTGACTCTTTCCTTTAACTAATAGTATTAACAGTGATGAGCAGGATTGTAGAGATGGGAGTTTCTTGACAATTGGAATTCTACGTATTATTATATTATAGAGGAACAACTACAGCTTTTTCTTGAAGATTTTCCGTATGTACGTGATTGGTGATCTTTAGGTTATATGTGGTTTAGGATTCCCTATTTGCACATATATATATATATATATATATATATATTTGTGTAGCTGGAGATTGACTTCTAAAGTTCTACACTTCCCTGAAAAAATCTCCCTAAATCAAACACATATTGCATAACAAAAAGTTTTTGAAAAAGTATTTGGACATTGAAATGTGTGTCAATTCGGTTTTGGACTATCAATTTTAAAAATTAACCTGTGCACTAGGTTTGTGCCATATCAAACATTTTATATTAGTATTTTTATTTTAAAATCTAATGGATTCACATATGTGAGTATGATAATAATGGACTTCTAATTACTGAAAAACATGTGCATATCACATAATCAAATATATTAGATTTTAACATAAAATACCAACAAAATGTTTGATTTATTATAAACCTAATTTGTAGGAGTTAATAGTTCAAATCAAAAGTTTATAGACCAAATTAACACTCAAGTGAAATCCAATGGCAAAACCCCTAACAGAAAAAAAAGATAATAATAATAATTTGGATAAAATACAATTTTTGTTCCTAATTAACTTTATCAAAAGTTTGTTTTTTCATCCCTAAATTTTAAAAGTTCTTTTTTCTTTCTTAAAATTTATAAAGAATTTTTTTCAATAGTTTATAGACAAAAATAGAGATGAAAAAGAACGTTTTTAATAGTTTAGGAATGAAAAAAAAAAAAAAATCATTTTTTAAAGTTTAATGACAAAAAGTAAAATGCTTTTTATTTTATTTTATTTTTATAGTTTATGGATGAAAGACAAACTTTTCAATAATTTAAGGGAAAAAAAACTTTTCAAAATTTAAAAATGAAAAAACAAATTTTAATAAAATTTAGAGACTAAAATAGTATTTTACACTAATAATTCTATACTCCACATCTATCATATAACCATGCTAAATATTTCATTAGGTAATTGTCCAAAAAAACAATCCCCCTTCTTTCACAAAACCGTTATTCCAGTTTGGTGACATAATCCAGCAAACGCATATAAATATAATAATGTCTTATCTAATAGACATAGCAATCATCGTATAGTATTTCTTCACAGTTCAAAGGGTCTACGATTCTACGTTATATTTCGTAGATTATTCAAACCCTTAGAGCTATATATGATAATACCACACCTGCATAAGGGTTAGTATGATATAATTTTGCACAAATGCATGCAATTGCAAGCTTCCCAAGCTTCATGGGATGCATAAGCAAGCATTCAGATCATCAAAGTGAGCCAAAAACTGAAGTAAAATAGCAACACTTTTAAAACCCAAAAGAAACATAACATAGATTATAGCATATAAGATGCTAATTAATTAGTCCAAGCTAATTGTCACCCATAAGCTGGGGATAATACAACACACAAGTCTGAAATTTATGAAAATACAACAAGTCCAAATCTTTTTAGTTTTTTGGAGGATAGGCACTCACACATACTGAAATAAAAATAACATAGATAAGAAAATGTCAGCAGAGAGATCCACCACTTACATCTTCATCTTCATGTTCCCATGTCATACAAGCTTTGGAGGGCTGAGCAACTATTGGAACTTTGGGAGATGCTTCATCACCTTGCAAAAGAAGCCCACCAAGAATTCACATAGCTCAAACGCTTCCTCGACCTACAGTCGTCTCGTACAACTCCATTTCCCTGCCCAACTGATCGAGTATCAAGTAATTAGTCACGTCCGAGGACACCTCAAACTGCCAGTTGCTATCATCAAAATCGGAAATACAAGGCATCTCCTCATCCTCAAGCATGGGCACATAGACATTAATATTATTTTCAGGGGGCATAGCGTTGTTTAGAGACACACCAGTATTGGCCGCCTCGTTGTGATTGTAGACGTTGCTTAGGAATGCTGCCCAGTTTGGGGAGGTGAGGTCTGAGTTCTCAAGCTGAACTTGAGGGTTGTTGTTCACCATATTCACCACGTACACGCTTGACTCTGAGAGGTTGTTGTTGTTGTTGTTGTTGATGGAGTTGTCGTTGACGTGCATATTGGATGAGGTCACTGCCTTGATGTAGCTTTGCAGGAGGGTGGCGCTAGAGTTGGAGTCCCTACTGTTCTTCTTTGAGTTCTGCCTTCTTTTGGTTGCATTCCAGTGATTTTTGATGGTGTTCTCAGTCCTTCCTGGCAGCCTCCTAGCAATTTCTGCCCATTTGTTTCCAATTTGCTTGTGAGCTTCAATCAGGATCCTATCTTCCTCTTCAGTCCAGTTATCTTTCTGCAAACATGACAAAGAATAATGTGTGTAAGAAGGATGAATATATATATAGAATCAACTTGAAATAGATTGTGGTCATACTATGGCAAAGATATATATATATATATATATATAATTAAGCATTTGTATGATGCACTATTTAATGTGTCAATTCTTGTGTGTGTTGGTGTGTGCATATGAATTGATGGAAAGTATAATGAATGTAAGCAATACTCTTGTTACATGTATATCAAATTCATAAACATGAACTACACGAAAAGTAATATTACATACATCCACTACATAATTCCGCCTCATGTACTAAATACTTTATTATATACAGGATTTCTTATACAAAGAAAAGAGAAAATTAACTGTGAAACATGTATGCATATCATTGTTTTACTTCAAAATGATACACTCTATTTGAAACACACTCAATACACACACACACACACACACATTACATGTAATGTAATTTGATGTGACGTTATGCTACTCCACAGCTTTTCAATTTTCACTGAATAAGTACTTTTTTTACAAATTATCAATTGTTGGATTAAATTATCCTCTTACACCCTTTATGCTTGCGAATTATATATCAAAAAGATTAATTGAAGATCATTAACTATCTAACCATAAAATGTCTAAATTAATATTTTAAGGTTTTCCAACTTTAAAATTATACACAAAACATAAGTTTGTGATCAAATAATAAATAACTTCTAATTAACACAAAATTTGAAACATGTATGGGTTTTATTCGATTCACGATTTGGGAAAAAAATAACACTATAAAAATATAGCATAAAAAATGGAAATGAGAGAAAAAAAAAGTAGATAGACATATGTATTAGTATATTACAAAGTTGAATATATATTCTAGACTAAAAAAATGACTATGTATGTTAAGTAATTTCTCTATTATATTTCCACTTAGTAAGATACTTATATTGTCTTAATATAATTTTAAGATGCTAAATTAAATCAACTAAATAAATATTGAATATATTTAGTATTTTTTTCTTCAATTTTTAATTGTGGTTCGCAAGCAAAAATATATAACAAATAAATGAAGATATAATATATAATTCTATTCTTTCTGTCACTTAGTCCTAAAAAAATTAATTAATGTCTCATAATATTGTAATTTAAATTATTTTATTTTTATATTTCAAAAAATAATTTATTTTTTATTTACAATTCAATATATGTAGATACATATCAGATGTAGCAATAACATCTCTATTCATTCAAATTATAGAAAATTCTTAATAGATAAAAGAAATTCAAGTTTATAATAAAACTAATAAAATATTGGGTTTAATAGAAATAGTAAAATATGGAATTAAAAATATTGATTTTGATAATTTCATTATTGTCCTTGATGACACATCTTAGTAAAAGAAATTGTGGGGCCCGGCCCAAAATAATGGGCTAGTCTAAATTCAGGCCCATCCGAGGAGCATCCTGTCCGAGGAGAAGTTACAGATGAAGCATTATTCAGGCCCAATTGCGACAAAAGAAACCTTTCCGAGGAGTAACTCCTCCTCGGACATTACGAAGTCCGATCAAAGACCACGCCCCAACCATTGCAGTTCATCCTCCCAGCATATAAAAAGAATAAAACCCAAAATATCTCATGGAAAGCTGCCACCACCACATTAAATGTGCCACAACCACCCTCTTGGCCGCATTAATGAGGAAAAGACCCCTGAACAGTGCTACCTTGGCCACTGCAACTCACAAGGGAGTAATAGGGGAGTCTGATGGGACAGGTGCTCAAGTGGAAACTTAGATGATCAACAAGTGTAAGGTTCAGATAAGAATGAGAGAGCTATATAATGTAGTGAAGTCCCTCAAAGAAAGGGGACGAAAAAATGTATTCTAACTGAAGAAATAGAATTTGCTGCTAAATATCCATCTTTATGTTCTTGTTCCTGTAACAATATCATCCATGTATCAGACCGAGCAAGCTCACTGAGGCTAAGTTCTTTGACCCATCCTCTGCAAAGTATTTATTGTGGGTTGCGCCTTGGGCCAAGGCCTAATCAAAAGGGTTTGGGCCAGGAAAATCGTGCAACTACAATTGGCGCCGTCTGTGGGAAGAACTAAGGCATCAGCTAGCGTAACGGTCGAGCATGACAGAACTAGGTCCACACCAGGAGGATCCTCACCAAGCTAACTCCCAACAGACACAACCTGCCGAGTCCCAGAGGCAAAATAACCTAACCAACCCAGGCGGCAGGGGGAATCGTGAGGGAAGTGTGCATACTATCCGGACGAGCCAGAGTCACACTCAGATAGGTAGTCACGTGTCTCAGAGGCGAAATAGTCACCAGGCCATGTAGCGAGAGATAGATGACCTGAAAAGGAAGTTACGACGTGTGCAGCGAAAACGATCTCCCTCTGATTCAGGCAAGTCTTCTAATGCGGAGGATGCGAGTTACTGACGGAGGTCAAGGACCCCCCCAAGTGAAACCTTCTCTTACGAAAGGGAACCACGCCCTGTACGGAAGTATGAGAGCCCATCCAGTAAGGGTTTGGGGAACGATGCTATGAAGAAGGTGCTGGACCAGGTTTCAAGGTCACCCTTCACGTATAGAATCGAAGGGGTTAAGCTGCTTAGACGCTTCAACCAACCGGTGTTCGCCATCTATAACGGCCGAGCAGACCCGGTAGAGCATGTGAGTCAGTTTAACCAAAAAATGGCGATCTACTCACAAAATGAAGCCCTAATGTGCAAAATCTTCCCATCCAGCTTGGGATCAATGGCGATGAGGTGGTTCAATAGCCTGAAGACAAATTCCATAGGCTCCTACAAGCAGCTCACTCAGGCTTTCTGCTCCCGCTTTATCATGAACACCAGAGTTCCTCGACCCCTCAGTTCGCTGTTGTCCTTATCCATGCACGAAGGAGAAACCCTGAAAGCCTACTCGGATAGATATTAGGAGGTGTATAACAACTTAGATGACAACCATGATGATGTCGCTATCAGCACGTTCAAAAGCGGTCTCCCCACCGAGCATGGCTTAAGGAAGTCCCTCACCGGTAAACCAGTTGCCGACATTCATCAGTTGATGGATAGGATCGACAAGTACAAGAGGGTGGAGGAAGATCAGCTGCAAGGAAGGGGAAAGGAAAAGGTCATCCCCCCCAAAGCAAATGATTTTAGGTCGGAACGGTATAACCCTAGCCAGCCGAAGAGAGATTTTTCGCGACAGGCTGGACAGAGCAACCCGCAAACAGTGAATGCCGTATTTAGGGAGCCAGTACAACAGGTGCTGGAGAAAGTAAGGAATGAGCCCTATTTCAGATGGTCGGGAAAGATGGCTGGAGACCTTTCCAAACGTAACCAGAACCTATACTGCCACTATCATCAGGACCATGGGCATACTACGGAGGACTGTAGGAATCTATGGAATCACCTAGATCAGTTGGTCCGAGAAGGGAAGTTACGTCACCTGCTGCACCCATCGAGCGGCCATCTTGGCCAAGCAACACAAGAGTCTCGAAAGGACGTGTCCTTAAGACCCCCCACCGGGACGATACATGTCATCCTCGCTACACCCAGAAGGACTGGGCCACCCCTCCCCAGGGTACTGGCTGTTGGTCAGCTCCCCTCCGAGGACAGGCGAAGGGAACCCAAAAGATCAAAAAAGGGAAGCTCTTTGATACTGGGATTCTCGGACAAGGATAAGAAGGGAACTATTCAACCTCACGACGATGCCTTGGTGGTTACGTTAAGAATTGGGGGCTTCGATGTAAAAAGGGTGTTAGTAGACTCGGGAAGTGCGGTAGAGATAATGTACCCTGATTTGTACAAGGGGCTGAACTTGAAGCCGGAAGATTTGGCAGCTTATGATTCCCCCCTTTTCAGCTTCGAAGGGAAGATTGTTACGCCGAAGGGGCAGATCCGACTACCCATACAGACTGGGTCGGAGGTGGTGGAGGTGAATTTTATCGTGGTCGACGCTTACTCACCCTACACCGCAATAGTTGCCAGGCCATGGATCCACGCCCTAGAAGCCGTAACCTCCACACTTCACCAAAAAGTGAAATACCCATCCAGAGGACAAGTAGAAGAGATCCGAGGGGACCAGGCCGTGGCCAGGAAGTGTATGGTGGCCGCCATTTTACATCGGCCCCAAGCCGAGTCCTCGGCCCAGGAGAGTTTATAGCAACCAGCCACCTCGGCAAGGCAAGGTGATGGGCTGGCCGAGGAGATAAGGTGTGAAAGTTTAGATAAGATCGCTGTCAACAACGACCCGGAGAAGTTCTTTCAGGTCGGCTCCGAGTTGCCTTCTAGAGAAAAAGAGGAATTGGTCAGATTTCTCAGAGACAATGTCGATGTGTTTGCATGGGACGCCTACGACGCCCCGGGAGTTGATCCTAGCCTTATTTGTCATCACCTGAACGTCAACCCCTCTTCCACACCGAAGAAGCAGCCACCCCGACGCCCTTCAAAGGAACATACTAGTGTCGTAAGAGACGAAGTGGCAAAACTGAAAAAAGCAGGGGCTATCAAAGAGGTCTTTTACCCCGAATGGTTGGCAAACACGGTGGTGGTATGGAAGAAGACAGGGAAGTGGAGGGTCTGCGTGGACTTCACGGACCTGAACAAGGCATGCCCAAAGGACCCATTCCCCCTACCCCGAATCGACCTACCCCGAATCGACCGATTGGTGGATGCAACCGTCGGACACCCTCGAATGAGTTTCCTGGACGCCTTTTAGGGCTATCATCAGATACCCCTTGCGCTAGAAGACCAAGAGAAGACAGCTTTCATGACTCCCATCGGAAATTATCACTATAAGGTGATGCCGTTTGGGCTGAAGAACGCAGGCTCAACTTACCAAAGGATGATGACCCGGATGTTCGAACCACAACTGGGCAAGATCATCGAGGTTTACATAGACGATATGGTGGTGAAGAGTAAGAGGGTGTCCGAGCACGTGAAATACCTCGAAATAATCTTCGCCATCTTAAGGGAGCATCGGTTGCGGTTGAATGCTTCCAAATGTTCATTCGGGGTCGGGTCTGGGAAATTTCTAGGGTACATGGTGACCCACAGGGGAATAGAAGTAAGCCCCGACCAAATCAAAGTAATCAACAGCCTACAGGCTCCTCAAAACCCGAAGGAAGTGCAGAAGCTCACCGGTATGATTGCAGCATTAAACCGGTTCATATCGCGATCAGCGGATCGATGCCGACCTTTTTACCTCCTAATAAACAAGTGGAAAGGGTTTGAATGGTCGGAGGATTGTGCTCGAGCTTTCCAGCAGCTTAAGGACTACCTGTCCCGACCACCCATTATGTCCAGCCCTGAGGCAGACGAGGTGCTGTTTGCGTATGTCGCTGTAACTCCCCATGCTGTAAGCCTGGTACTGATACGGGATGATAATGGGGTGCAGCGACCGGTTTACTATGTGAGCAAATCATTACATGAGGCCGAGGTGCGATACCTACCTTTAGAAAAGGCAATCCTAGCGATAGTGCATGCCACCCAGAAGCTTCCACATTACTTTCAGGCGCATACGGTCATCGTCCTAACTTAGCTTCCCCTACGAGCAGTGCTTCGAAGCGCTGACTACATAGGAAGAATCGCTATCTGGAGTGCGCTTTTGGGGGCCTTTGATATTAAATATATGCCCAGATCCTCCATCAAAGGACAAGTCCTCGCAGACTTGGTGGCGGAGTTTGCTGAACCCTCCATAGAAACAATAACCGAGAAGAAAGACATGGATGGAAAATCGGTTGGTGCAATTTCAGCAGGGGGGACCTCGCGTTGGAAGGTCTACGTGGATGGTGCAGCCAACCAGAGAGGATCTGGAGTTGGGATAGTGTTAATATCGCCGGACGATGCTGCCATTGAAAAATCACTGAGGCTCGGGTTCTCGGCTACGAACAATGAAGCCGAATACGAAGCCTTACTTCAAGGGATGACGATGGTTCAAAGATTGGGCGGAAGAATAATAGAAGCATTCTCAGACTCCAGATTGGTGGTCGGACAGGTGATGGGTGAGCTGGAAGCTCGAGACACTAGGATGCAAGAGTATCTGGGACAAGTCAAACGGCTACAGACGAGTTTTGAATCCTTCAATCTGACGCACATTTCCAGGAGTGTAAACACCCATGCAGACTCGCTGGCCACTCTCGCCACGTCCTCGGTGCATAATCTGCCGCGAATGATCCTTGTTGAAGATCTAGTCCAGGCAAGTCCCATCAGCAGAGACCCGGCCAGAGTCCATCAGATCAGAAAAAGTCACAGCTGGATGGACCCCATAAAGAACTTCCTCCAAAACGACATCTTGCCGGAGGAAAAACTGGAAGCCGAGAAGATACGTAGGAATGCTCCTCGGTTCTGGCTATTAGAGGACCACAAACTATATCGACGCTCTTACTTTGGACCGTACCTACTATGCGTACATCCGGAAGAATCCGAGCCTCTACTTGAGGAGTTACACGAGGGGATTTGTGGGAGTCACACCGGAGGAAGGTCGCTGGCGCACAGGGCACTTACCCAAGGGTACTGGTGGCCGAACATGCAAAGAGAGGCCCAAGAATACGCTAAGAAGTGTGACCAGTGCCAAAGATTCGCCCCGAATATCCACCAACCCGGAGGGGTTCTCAACCCCCTCTCTAGCCCATGGCCGTTCGCACAATGGGGCCTTGATATTGTCGGACCTTTCCCCAAAACTGCGGGGAACAAGCGATACATAATAGTCGGAACTGATTACTTCACTAAATGGGTGGAGGCTGAACCCTTGGCCAACATTAGGGATGTGGACGCCCAAAAATTCATCTGGAAGAACATTATCACCCGCTTCGGAACTCCACGTACACTCATTTCCGACAATGGTCTTCAGTTCGACAGTAAGAACTTTAGGGAGTATTGCCACGAGTTTGGAATCATTAACCGATATTCCACCCCCGCCTACCCTCAGGGAAATGGGCAAGTTGAAGCCGTGAACAAGGTCATAGTGAACGGACTGAAGAAAAGACTGAATGAGACAAAGGGGAGATGGGTAGAAGAACTACCGCACGTCTTATGGACCTATAGGACAACGCCGCGACGGTCAACCGGTGAGACCCCCTTTTCGATGACTTATGGGGCCGAGACCGTGCTCCCAATCGAGAACAACTTTCCCACACTAAGGTCTAAATCGTTTACCCCAAACGGTAACGACGAGTTATTGGGAAGAAGTCTAGACCTAGCCGAGGAAAGAAGGGAAAAAGCAATGATTCATATGGCCTATTATCACCAGAAGCTGAGACAAGGGTATAATGCTAACGTTAAACTGCGGCCTCTAGGTCCGGGTGATCTCGTGATGAGGAAGATTCTCGGCAGCGCAAAAAACCCCTCTTAGGGCAAGTTGGGGCCCAATTAGGAAGGACCATACCGTGTCACATCCGTGGCCGGGATAGGCGCCTACTATCTAGAAGATTTAGACGAAAAAACTGTACCTCGACCATGGAATGTAAATAACCTCAGAAGATATTGTTATTAATGAAAATGGCTTAGCCCACGTTTTGTTTCATGACTATCCTCTGCCTACTGGTCTACTTACAACTATTCATAGTTTTAAACAGAACCTAAGTCTTGCATGGCTCCTCGGACCACAGACTTAGGGGAAATTATTACTCATGACAATTTATACAAGTTTTAAACAGAACCTAAGTCCTGCATGGATCCTCGGACCACAGACTTAGGGGAAATTATTACTTATGGCCACTATTCATAGTTTTAAACAGAACCTAAGTCCTGCATGGATTCTCGGATCACAGACTTAGGGGAAATTATTACTTATGGCCACTATTCATAGTTTTAAACAGAACCTAAGTCCTGCATGGCTCCTCGGACCACAGACTTAGGGGAAATTATTACTCATGACAATTTATACAAGTTTTAAACAGAACCTAAGTCCTGCATGGATCCTCGGACCACAGACTTAGGGGAAATTATTACTTATGGCAACTATTCATAGTTTTAAACAGAACTTAAGTCCTGCATGGATCCTCGGACCACAGACTTAGGGGAAATTATTACTTATGACCACTATTCATAGTTTTAAACAGAACCTAAGTCCTGCATGGCTCCTTGGACCACAGACTTAGGGGAAATTATTACTCATGACAATTTATACAAGTTTTAAACAGAACCTAAGTCCTGCATGGATCCTCGGACCACAGACTTAGGGGAAATTATTACTTATGACAACTATTCATAGTTTTAAACAGAACCTAAGTCCTGCATGGATCCTCGGACCACAGACTTAGGGGAAATTATTACTTATGGCCACTATTCATAGTTTTAAACAGAATCTAAGTCCTGCATGGCTCCTCGGACCACAGACTTAGGGGAAATTATTACTCATGACAATTTATACAAGTTTTAAACAGAACTTAAGTCCTGCATGGATTCTCGAACCACAGACTTAGGGGAAATTATTACTTATGGCAACTATTCATAGTTTTAAACAGAAAACCTAAGTCCTGCATGGATCCTCGGACCACAGACTTAGGGGAAATTATTACTTATGGCCACTATTCATAGTTTTAAACAGAACCTAAGTCCTGCATGGCTCCTCGGACAACAGACTTAGGGGAAATTATTACTTATGACAGATTGGGAGATTATTACTTAAGGGAAATCATTTTAAGGCGTGCGCACAGTCTAGCACCATTGCAACCCTCATTCAAATTCGCTGCCCAACAACCCTTTTATCTTGAGCGTTTACACTTATCTATGTCGCTGCAAATGTTTATAGAAAAAGCGATACTAGCATACATCCATAAAAAGCAAAGCAAACATTCTATATTAATATTCCGAGGACAATACAAAGAGAGGTCCTTACAAAAGAGCGCAAAAACAGGACGACTCTCATTCAAAAAAAAAAAAAAAGAAGAAGAAGGGAATACAAAAATTAAAAGCCTAAAACCTAAGCCTTAGCAGGAGAATCTTCTTTTTGCTCGGGCTGAGGAGGAGGAACCTCGATGGTAGGGTCCGTGGCGGGATCCTTCGCCTTATCAGGCACAGGGACGGCATCAGGCACCGCCAGATCCTGCTCTGAAGCCACTTGGACGCCATCAGGATTCTCTCGGATCTCCTCAGGATAGAAAATGTTCTCGGGCAGTCTTAGCACCGAATCTGCAGGAACTCCTGCAGCATCAAGGGCATGAGCTCATGAGATGCTGCAGTAGTCCCTGCACACCTCGGGAATCTCCTCAGATAGCCTGGCCTCCGTTTCTTGGGCCCCGAGCTGGCGAGAAGCATTCTTTTCAGCCTCTGTGGCCTCTCGGATCAGCTGAGCCTCCTCTTTGACCCGCCGCAGCTCATCCTCAGCTTTTTGCAGAGCAATCTTGAGATCCAGCACTGCCTGCTTCTCAGTGGCAAGGTTGATTTGGGTCGAGTACAGCTCTTTACGCTGGTCCTCCGCCTGGGTCTCAGCACTTTTCAAACCAGCCTCTGCACTTTTGCGCCTTTGCTCCAACTCTTTGAACTTCTCCGTGAGTTCAAGGTGGTCGTGCTTGAGGGACCCCAAGGTTTTCTCCATCTCCGACCGAGATTGGGTCTCAGCCTCAGCCCGGCTGCGATTAGCACGACAAAATTCCTCAGCCACAAATACCTGCTGAGTAATCTGCGAACGAGACAAGATTGGTTTAAAAATTTAACAGGGTTAAATAAACTAATAAAACAGTAAAAGGATTACTTACCATCGCGAGATCCCTTTTGAGGGATAGGAAGATCTTGGGCTGAGAGAACCGCCTATAGGCCTCCATATCCCGAGGAAGGAGTAAGGTTGCTCTAAGGCATCAGCCACGTACCCTGCCCGGCCTCGGTTATACTCTCGGACCGACGCAATATAGGGGATGGCAACCCCATCCAGCTCTAACTTGGGGCTCCATGTACGCGGGGTAGTGCGTACCTCAGCAAGGTTCTCCTCATCCCGGCTTTCCGAGGAGTTACCCCTTCTGCTCCTTGGCGCCCGAGTGGTTTTTTGCTGCTTGGTCGGCTGGGCAACCACCTCACCCTCCTCAGTAGTGTCAACCGGCCTTTTCTTCTTCAGGTCCGGGTTAACCTTAAGGCCAAGGTCCGAGGTGTCCTGAGGGACCACAGGAGGAAGGGTTTGGACTTGTGATTGAGTTGGTCCCTTTGATGACTGACCTTTTGATGACTGACCTTTCCCTCGGGAGGCCATCAACTCCCTTAAAGTTTTTCCCTTCCCTGCCATGGGCTCTATCTCTTCGTCCGAGGGATCGTCCGAGCAAATGATGATTGAAGGAACACCAACTGTGGAATGCTGGTCCTGCTCTCCTTCAGGATCAGAAAGCTCAACCAAGGGATTTTGCTGAACCTCCTCCTCAAAATAAAACTCGTCTATCTCTTCCTCAAGGGAAAGACGAGATGATTCAGTTCCCTCTTCAACCGGAACAGTAACGCCAGGCTCGTTTGGCGGAGGTAGCTGCTCTGCTAAGTAGGGATCTCTAATGCCGGGTAGCACGACTGGCGGTAGATCACGTTGAGCTAGGAACCCGTTCTTAGACACGTCAATCCTAGCCAGCCTCGGACTGCCAGCCCTTATGGCGTGACCGATAGCTTGGAAAGAGCGGCTCAGAGGTTGATAGCCCAGAACCAGATGGGCCGCCCGCAACTGTCCATCCACAGTAACGTAAATCTCCGACCTAAGAAGGTAGTTCAACGCTGGCACGTTCACGAAGTTTATCCGAGGAGCGACGTGAACTTTATCTGCAAACGTCCAAAAAAAGTGGGGTTAGTTCATGAAATTTTCCAATTGTAAAGAAAGAGAGAAAAATAACCCCCCAATACTAAATCCTTTCCCAAAAAGGATTAGCCCTAAAGACGCCGCACCTGGGGTTCCTGCCTGAGTTGGGCAATGAATACCATCGAACCACTCCCCTGAAGCAATAAGGAAGTCATTCTTCACAGTCTTATTGGATATTGGGAGACAAGAGATCAACCTAACGACCTCGGATCGGAATTTAAGATAATACCCTCCACCCTCGAGGCGGTGACACTCGTACAGATAAGCCACATCGTGCCAAGTAAGGCCTAGATTCATCCGCTCGTCTAAGACGTCTACACAGCCTAGTATCTTGAACATATTCGGGGCGCACTGATGCGGCGTCAACCTATGGTTGGACAGGTATTCCCTTGTAATCTTACGCATGGGAAGTGTCATCCCTCCCTCTATGAAAGCGATCATGGGGATAACAATTTCTCCCTCACCTCTATCTGTCAATACTCCTTCAAGAGGACAGTACTGCAGCCCTACCCCCGGGGGAATGTGGTATTTTGCCCTAAAGGCCTCCATAGCGGCCGGAGTTTTTACTAATTTTTCGAATCTACCCATTTGAGCTGAACTGGAGGAATGAAAGTAAAGACCGAGAAGAAAAGTAGAGTCCGAGGAGGGAATTGAAGCGGCAAAATGAACGAAATTTACTGGTACCTTCACAAAACGCTCAATGGGACGCCTAGAAATCTCTCTTGGAGGAAGCGCTTCACGAAAAACGGCTACGGTGGCTTAGCGGACGCAAGTATCCGTAGATCTCTGGGGTTCGATGGAGTTCTCTGGAATCCTCTGAGGTTTATGAAATGTAGATAAAAAGAAAAAAACTGAACCCCTCTGACGTCTTATATAGCCGGGAAGAGAGAGAAAAGATCGCTCCTGCCTAAAAATACGAGAAAAAACGATGACCGTTCGATCCACGCCATACCGTTGGATGAGGGGGACATAAAGCCTCCAGAAGTAAATGGCCGCGCCTTGTAAATTGTAGCGCGTCCAAAGTAACCGTCCGCACGCGCGCCCCAAGCTCTCCTTACTTCCATCCTCTCACTAACATCAAAACCCCGCTTTTCTCCTCGGAAGGAGATAAAAACTGGAGTTTTAAGGGGCTATTGTGGGGCCCGGCCCAAAATAATGGGCTAGTCTAAATTCAGGCCCGTCCGAGGAGCATCCTGTCCGAGGAGAAGTTACAGATGAAGCATTATTCAGGCCCAATTGCGATAAAAGAAACCTTTCCGAGGAGTAACTCCTCCTCGGACATTACGAAGTCCGGTCAAAGACCACGCCCCAACCATTGCAGTTCATCCTCCCAGCATATAAAAAGAATAAAACCCAAAATATCTCATGAAAAGCTGCCACCACCACATTAAATGTGCCACAACCACCCTCTTGGCCGCATTAATGAGGAAAAGACCCCTGAACAGTGCTACCTTGGCCACTGCAACTCACAAGGGAGTGATAGGGGAGTCTGATGGGACAGGTGCTCAAGTGGAAACTTAGATGATCAACAAGTGTAAGGTTCAGATAAGAATGAAAGAGCTATATAATGTAGTGAAGTCCCTCAAAGAAAGGGGACGAAAAAATGTATTCTAACTGAAGAAATAGAATCTGCTGCTAAATATCCATCTTTATGTTCTTGTTCCTGTAACAATATCATCCATGTATCAGACCGAGCAAGCTCACTGAGGCTAAGTTCTTTGACCCATCCTCTGCAAAGTATTTATTGTGGGTTGCGCCTTGAGCCAAGGGCTGATCAAAAGGGTTTGGGCCAGGAAAATCGTGCAACTACAGAAATAAATATATATATTGCCAAAAAAATATTTAAGTTTTGTCAAGTTGGAGTATTTTATACAAGTATAATATAGGAAATTTTTAATTCATGTTTAGTACATTTAATTAAATAAACATATAGTTTTATAGTATTTTTGTTTCATAATATAAATTAAACAAGTTTCTTGAAAAAAAATAAAATCGTATGGGTAATAATGTAATATATGTTATAGTACACATATTACTAATCATGAATTCATCATCTGAAATGAAAAGATCATTCTTTATATTTTTTTTAAAATAATTATGTTCATTATAATGAGAATCAATACAATTAGCTTTAATTTGCTAATGAGCTCGATGTACATTAAAAATCCCTTGCTGTATTGGACTTAGGATATAACTTGAAAAGGAAATTAAGGCAAATTATATTTTAACCCCCAAAACTTTTTTTTATTTTTTATTTTTTATTTTTTATACAAGATAGAATTCTATCTAGCCTAATCTAAGTGTATATGTATGTGAAACTCCCTCCTGGATACTTGAACCCCGACCCTTGCCCTCCACACCCCACAAGCACTTATATTTGTGGAGTGACCATCGCACCAAGGATGTGCGGTGGTAACCCCCAAAACTTATTGTTAGAAAGATAATTAAGTTTACAATATTGAGAACCAACAGTATTAAGGGCTAGTTTTATTATTTAGTCTAATTTCAATAATACCCTTGATGAACTTTACGAATTTCCTTGTAGTGTTGTGCCTAGGATAAAACTTAAAAATAAATGGATAAAATATATTTTAAATCCTATACTTTAGAGATATTTTTAAGTTTAACTCTATAGTTTCAAAATTTTCTATTCAAAACCTTAAAGTTTAAGATTTGTTATAAATTAAACCCTACACTTTCACTAACTTCAAATTGGACCTTGAACTTTTGAACTTGTTATCAATCAAATCTATAGGTTCCAAACTAGTAAAATATTTTGTAATCGAATAAGAGACTTAGAATTCAAATCTCACCTACACTAAAAATTATACTTATCAAACCTAGCTCAAACATTGACCTGATTTATGAGTCGGGTCACTAGGTCTCCGGATAGATTTATGAAATTGGTTATGATTCCTAAAAGAGATACAAGTAACTAGAGATATTATGTAATTAATTGGTTCAACAAGTGAATTATCGATCGAATCGTTGGGTCAAATAAATTTTTTTTATTAAAAATTATATATATATATATATATAAATTAAGTTTGAGAAATCATAATATAAATATGTAAATTAAAAAAAAAAAAAAGAGCATATACCTAAATTAAACTTGCAATTATGATTCAAAATCAAGGTTTCACAATAGCATAGTAGTATTTTGATAGGATGAGAGTCTTGCATGTAGATATATAGATAGACAAAGAAATGCACTTTTAAAAAAAAAATCTTTAGGTTTTCTACTTTAAATTACCATATCATAACATATTAAACGATAAAAAAAAATTAATAAATTAAGCCAATAAATGTAATTTTACAAATTTTACAAACTCAACTGAGTTATATAAACCCATCCAGGTTACTCAAGTCACAACAGACTCACTGTGTTTGACCAAGTTATATGTAGAAACGATCCATTTAAACACCCGAACTGGTCTAGGTTTCGAGTCACTGAGTTCTTAGTCCGATCAACCGGATCGGTTCAGGTTTAATACCTATATAAAAACCAATCAGTGTATTAAGGGTAAGTACATCAAGGGCCAGTTGTTTTGAGATTAAGAAAAACTAGACCAATTAGGCACTCATCGGGATGCATGTTCATGCATTGTCAAGCAAACTGACAAATGCTGGATATATAGGGTAAGTATTCAAATACTTTTGAAAACGCGTAGACAAAAAGAAAAATGTAAAACAAAAAAGCTACGTCATAATCTCTATACATTTCATAACACGTGTCAGAAAAGTAAATATAATTACCAGAATCTTAATAAATGAAAAACTACAAATATACAACGCGGCATGCAAATATATGTATATATTTGTAAAATTATTATTAAATAAAAGAGTTTTGCTCTTATATATATGAATTTATTTTCATAAAAATATGTAGATATGTATGGATTTCTGCATAAATGGAAGGTAATATAGAAAGAAGAGATGAAAAAAGACCCTAATGTCAGGCCGCAAATGGTTGTGCCATCTTTCCCTGCACTGCTTTCCCACTCTCCCAGTAATGATCCTAGCAATTTGAGACCATTTCTTTATACCAAACCGGTCTACCAACTGCACCAATAGCCTGCAAATAGAGATTTACAATGACCAATTCTTTATCAGTAAATAACAATACCAAACATAAAACCCTAGTTGGAAGGAAAAAAACAAAAAAAGAAAATTTTGAGAGAATATATTCCTGAATTTTCCAAGAAATAAAACAAACAAAAATGAACTAATATAATTCTCTACTGGCCTGTCTTCTTGTGGAGTCCATTGCCCTTTGATTATGCTATAGTATTTCTTTCGAGCTTTGCTTGCCTTTCTCATGTGCAGTCGCTGCTGCTTCTTCAGATCAACTTTGCTAAGATATTTATTAGTTTCAGCTGCTGTGCATGACATGTTTTCAGCAAAACTACCATTGGCTGATCCGAGTTGTTGAGTATTGAGAAGCAGATATGCCTCAGTTTGGGCTACAGGATTGTTTTGAGGATTATCCCTAAGGCCTAGGCTAACATCGCTCTCAAGGCCATGCATGTTTCCATTTCTGCCATCAGGTGCAAAAACAGAAGATGCATAAGCATTGAAATCACAGTAAAACTCATTTGCAAAAGGTGAAATTGGACCTACATATGGGATTTGAATCCCAGCAAGGAGGTTTGAGGTAGATCCCACGAAGTTGACATGATCAACATGGTGGGGATTCAAGTTGGACCCATAAATGGGAACAGCATGATCAAAATGGTGAACATTATTAGGAACCAAGGCATTAGAAGAATTAGTGCCTGCTATGGAAAATCTATCTCCCCCCAACTCATTTGGTATCTCTTGTTTTGAGGGACTACCAGAGAGAAGGTTGGGAAAATAAGGAAGATCTCCACCAAACGCCATGCAGCTGTATAAGAGAGAGGAAATAACAAAAGGCTAAAGAAAGGAAGGATAGCTTAATGTTGGTGAGAGAAAGGGGGGGGTCCCTGGGGGGGTATTTATTAGTGAAAGAAAGGCTAGTCTGTGGCCCCACTGACTCTAAAACCATTGATTTTCCATATCCTACGGCTAAGATTTCTTGTTGAGTGTGACTGTTGAGCTTCCACTCTTAGTATTTTTCACTATTTTCAAGTGCGGATTGTGGAGAAAAGAAAAAGAAATTAAATCAATTTTTTTTTATAAAATAAAAGAGTACTTTTTTTTTTTTTTGAGAAATGAACTAGTTGTATATATAATGATTAGGTAGTTATAATGTTTGTACTTTATAAGAAAAATTCTTGGACAAGTGAAAGACACATGGGAAGACATGGGTGATGCCTTTTGCTCCGTTTTAAGGCAAAATAACCCACCAACGGCATGAGTCTAATTTCTTTACTATATAAATTTTTGTGTGTGTTTATATATATATTAGAGCCATTCATAATGCCCTCCAAGCAAATATCACAGTTCTACTATGAAGAATCATATAGTGGAAATTAATTATTAGGTGGGACAATGCAACAATTTGGTGGCAACAAAAAAAGTAAATTTTGTTTTGGCTTCATGAATGAGGTTTCTAAATTCTAATACCCTTATCATGAGCTTAAAAAAATTAATATTGCTTGCTTCATTGGATTTTTTCTTAGCAAGTGCCAACTAATTTTTTAGGACATTTTTTTTTTTTTAAATGTAGCTGTAAATGCTATTTTATATTAATTATAATTGTGAGTCAAAGTGCAAAGTAGTCGAGATAAATCAATTTTGTTGAGAAAGAGAGTTCAATTTGTAATGATTTTTAATTTTTTTATAACAAAATAATGTTTGTTAGGCAATGTTCTCATCAATTAAAAGAGTTACGGTTTATTTATAGACCAATTAAATTATCATTCGGATCTCTGAAATGTGTGTGTTTTTTTTTTTTTTTTCAAATAAAAAAAAGTCCTAACAATTGATCAAACCCGTATAAAAATAAAAGGCCCTTTTTGAGGTCCCTCTTTGAAGCTCAACTCTCATAACAAAAAGGCCCTTTTATTTTCTCCATATTTTTATGGAATTTGAAGGAAATTTTCTTTTGAATTATTTTCATTGAACATATATATTCTTTACACTCAATAATAATTTTATGCATTTGATATATATGAGATTCACACGCTTTGAGAGAAAGCATGCATGCATATATCTCCTATCACTAAATACCCAAAAAGTGAAGATGCATTTTAGATACCATTCACAAATGTTTTGTCTTAATGTGAAGGTAATAAAGTAATTCAAAACTCAGGTTCGCAACCATATTTATCCATTAGGTATTGTGGTTTTTTTATTTATTTTTTATTTTTTTAATTTGATAATTGAGAGGGGAAATTTTAAACCTAGATATCATCGCTAGAAACACTAAAAAAAATGTGAAAATTAATTAAGTTATAAGGCTTAAGGTATTGAAGTTGAAATTTGAAATTAACCTGAATAGGCCTCTCTATTTTTTGTTTTTCTTTTTTTTTTTTTTTTAAAAAAAGGGATGGGCTTGTTTGAAGCCATGCATGACTCATAAGCTATTTGTGATTTTGTTTTCTTAAGAATGAAGGCTATGTGTAAGTTAATTAAAGGGATCAAATATTTAAAAGAAATTTACTTTTGAATTGTTTTCATTGAACCGACTTGTGTGTAAGTTAATTAAAGGGGATCACTTATTTAAAAGCAATTTACTTTTGAATTATTTTCATTGGACTAACTTGATCATGTTATGCGAACTTGTTATATATATTCTTCACACTTTCAACAATAATTTCACGCATTTAGATATATGTTTCATAATGTGTGGATCTCATAGCTGCGTGAGATCCACGCTTTATGAAAGAGAGTATGCATGCATATATCTCCTATCACTAAAAACCCACAAAGTGAAAGATGTGTTTTATATATTATCCCAAATTTTTTTGGTCTTAAAGTGAGGGTAATAAAGTCATTTAAAACTTAGGCATGTAACCATATTTGTTTTTTAGGTATTGTGGGGGTTTTTTTTTTTTTTTGAAAAAAAAATCTTATAATTTGATAATTGGGAGAGGGGGAGATTTGAAATCTAAATGTTTCCATTGAAAATACCAAAAGGTGTTAACCAGTTATGTTACAAGGTTTTAAATATTCACTTCTTCTTCTCCTTCTTCATTTTTTTTTTTTTTTTTTTTTTTTTTGAGAAGCAAACACAAAAACACACACACAAGTGAGAGCAAATGAGGTTTCAACACAAATATACACCACAATCTCCACTCATAAGATGTGTGCTTATTTTTCTTCTTAAGAATTAAAGTTTTGTTTAAATTAAAGGGGAGCAATTAATTTATAATTGAATATTTCACATCTCCTTAATTGGTATCTAATTTAATGACTATATGGCCACCTCCTCTTCTTTTTTCTTTCTATTTTTTGAGAAACAAATACACACACAAGGGAGAGAGAATGAGGTTTTAATACAAAAGTACACCACAAACTCCATTCATAAGATGTGTACTTATTTTTCTTCTTAAGAATTAAAGTTGTGTTTAAATAAAAGGGGAGCACTTAATTTGTAATTGAATATTTCACATCTCCTCAATTGGTATCTAATTTAATGGCTGTATGGCCACTTTTTTTTTTTTTTTTTTTTTTATTTTTTTTGAGAAACAAACACAAACATAAGAAAGAGAGAATGGAATTTTAACACAAAGGTACACAACAAGCTCCATTCATAGGATGTGTACTTATTTTTCTTCTCAAGAATTAAAGTTGTGTTTAAATTAAAGGGGAACACTTAATTTGTAATTGAATATTTCACATCTCCTCAATTGGTATCTAATTTAATGGCTGTATGGCCACTTCATCTTTTTTTTTTCTTTTTCTTTTTTTTGGGGAAACAAACACAAACACAAGAAAGAGAGAATGGAATTTTAACAAAAAGGTACACCACAAGCTCCATTCATAAGATGTGTACTTATTTTTCTTCTTAAGAATTAAAGTTGTGTTTAAATTAAAAGGGAACACTTAATTTGTAATTGAATATTTCACATCTCCTCAATTGGTATCTAATTTAATGGTTGTATGGCCACTTCATCTTTTTTCTTCTTCTTCTTCTTCTTCTTCTTCTTCTTTTTTTTTTTTTTTTTTTTTTTTTTTTTTTTTTTTTTTTGGAGAAACAAATACAAACATACACGCAAGGAAGAGATAATGAGGTTTTAACACAAAGGTACACCACAAGCTCCACTCATAAGATATATACTTATTTTTCTTCTTAAGAATTAAAGTTGTGCATTTAATTTAAATTAAAGGGGGGCACTTAATTTGTAATTGAATATTTCACATCTCCTTAATTGGTATCTAATTTAATGGCTATATGGCCTTTTCTTCTTCTTTTTCTTTTTTTTTTTGGAGAAACAAATACAAACACAAACACAAGGGAGAGGAAATGAGGTTTTAACACAAAGGTACATAACAAGCTCTACTCATAGGATGTGTACTTATTTTTCTTCTTAAGAATTAAAGTTGTGTTTAAAGTAAAGGGGAGCACTTAATTTGTAATTGAATATTTCACATCTCCTCAATTGGTATCTAATTTAAAGGCAGTATTTATTCCTAATTAAGTTATTACTAAAGTTAGAAATATACATCACCGCACTCCCTTGGTGCGATGGTCACTCCACAAGTATAAGTACTTGTGGAGTGAGGGGGGCAAGGGCCGGGGTTCAAGTCTCCAGGAGGGAGTTTCACACACATATACACTTAGATTAGATTAGAATAGAATTCTATCTTGTATCAAAAAAAAAATGCCATTACTTTACATGGATATTGCCAAAAAAAATTTTATATCTATTAAACTCCAATTTTTTTCCTTGAGTAATGCTTTTTTACAAAAAAATTTACAAACTGTTGATATGATGAGTGGTTATTGGTAAATGAAAAAATGATGTTAATAGTGGGCCTAAGTGAAAACCAATAAGGAGTTGACTAAATCAACAATTTGTAAAAATATTATAAAATAGTTTATATCTACGGTATTACTCTTCTTCCTTTAATCCATAGTGCAAGGAATATGTGCATATTTTCCTATTTGGTATGCAAGAAGCAATAAAAATGAAGTGTAAATGGCATTTCATTGATTGTATGGGCTTTAAGAACAATTAGTATTAGACTTTAATGTGCTTTAATTTACTTATGTAAAAGACTTGATAAATACTCCATTTTGAAGTAAAATATATTGCCTCATAAATATCTTATTGTTGGCCATGAATAATGACTGAATTTTGCATCACTTGCTTGTGAGTCAAACTCCTTGAAATAGATCAGAGCAATCTTTACTTCCGGATAATTGCTGTTGAAAGATGAAACTTGCGAAGGACACTATATATATATATATATATATATATAGTGTCAGGTTCAAATTACACCTAGTGTAACTCTAAATAATATTACACCACCAAATAACTTGTTATAGAATTCATATTTTGAAAATCTCACTGTTGACTTACATGTTCTATATGTTCTTAACAATCATGCCAATTTTCATATCAATTGGATGTTATTTACCATTTGATCCATAAACTCATCTTTTATGCATTATTTTAAACTACAAAAATTTGAATTTAAAAAATTGATTGATAATAAGGCTATTAATCTTTAATCACCTTGAAATTTTGCAAGCATAGAGAATATATGAAAATAATGTAATCTAACAGTAGATTTGTTAAAATTTGCACCCAATTAAAAAAATTGAGTGGTGTAACATTACTTAGAGTTACATCGGGTGTAACTTAAACCCACTACATACATACATACATACATACATACATACATACATACATACATACACGACTCGTAATATTTCAGAAATATTTGAATGGTGCCCATTTTAGAGCCTTTTGGCTTAGAAATTGAAATCCTTTACTTGCACTTCATCTCTCGTTTTTTTGCTCATGAGTTGTTTCTTTTCTTATCTTATCTTAAAAGGATAAGGAGAAATTCAATTTTTAATAATATTTTGATGAAAATTCAATGGTGATTGCTCCTTTTTGCTATTCATGAATAAGGTTTCTTCAAATCCAATTTGAATAATAAACAGGATTTGAAATAAAATCATAAAAGTGCATCTGCTGTTTAGTCGTTTGCAGCTTCGTGAAGATTCTCAAATTATTTCTACACAAGTTTGAGACATTTTATTGAAGTATAGATAGAAAAAAATAAAAATAAAAATAAAAATGAGAGGGTTAATATTTTGATAAGTATTTTCTTTTTCTTTTTTGTGGGGGAAGGGTTGGGGGTTCATATTAAGGCCTGATTATTTTAGCTTAAATGTTTGGCTTATTTTTAATGTCCACTTGTGCCTAACTTCTTAAAATTTCATTTTTTTTTTTTGTAGAAACTTTTATTGTGAGTTTTAAATTTTTAATTAGTTCAACTGCTAAAATTTTTTGTTATCAAATAAGGTGCATGAGTTTGAATCCAATCCACACAAAAAATAAATACATTGCCATGGCCAGAAGGTTAAGGGTTATCATCCTAAAGGAGACACCATAAATTTCAAACTGTATCTTATGAGAGAGAGTGTGTGTATATATGTGGTATTTTTATTTAATTTATTTTTAAAAAGGAAAATTCAATGCTAAAAGTTTTGTTCCTCCATGCACAGGCCAGCCAATCATATCAAAAGAAAAAGATATAGGTCGACTTGGCTAGCTGGAATATTTTATTATTTAGATGTATGCTGATTATGTGGCGAAATGTAGTGCATGAAATACATCTGTAGCAACTCTAAGACAAAATAATAGGAAGGACCTAATCTCACGTTACAACTTACAAGTGAATTGGCTCCAGTTGCCTTCACAAAAGCAGGATAGCTTTGTCCCATTTCTCACCAATAGTGGCATTTAAACAATAAGGCCTAAAAAAAAATCTACAAGTTATTGAGAAATAAAATAAAACAAAAAAACAAGGTCATGCATTTCTGTTTGCCAGGAAAACAAGATGAGAGGTCATGCTCCATAATTTTTAGCACTACAGGTTTATTAAATAGGTAATTTGGTTGATTTTCTACTTAATTAAGTGTCCATTTTTCTTTTCTAAAAAAAAATTTTTGAGAATAATTATGGTGACATTTTATCTTCAAAGACTTTTTTTTTTACACAATTTGAAGAAGTGGTAAGTCGTGAATAGTGAATAATAAAAATGATACTAGTTATAAGCTTATATGAAAGTGATTTTTCAATGCTCACAATTTACAAACTTAATAAATTATGAAAAAATTGTGTGAGTAACAGAGTTGATTATGACCTAGAGGTTTCTCTCCCTCCGATGAAAACACTGTATTTAACAAGTCACTATTGTTGCCTTCAAAATGATAGCATCTCCTTTGAAATGGCAATGGTTTAAAAGATTGAACTATTAAAATAACCCTTTTTTTCCATTTTGAAAATGGCAAACGTCAACAATTTTGATCTTCGTAAGCAAAGAAGTAAAATGGCACTACAAAAAAAAAAAAAAAAAAAAAAAAAAGAAGAGTAGTCTATCCCAATGTTTTCTTTTGTGGCGTTTCCTAAAAACACCTCTATATGTCACCTATAGCGGTGCTTCCTAGGTCTATAGCAGTGCTTTAGACGGATGTACCTATTAAGGTGATAGATCTTAGGCAAGTCTATTGAGACGATTCAAACCCGACACTAGAAAACGTTGGTATAGACTTAATGGACCTATGCCGGCACTTTAAAGACCTATAGCAGCATTTTTGAAGTACCAGGATATACTGGTTTTTTTTTTTTTTTTTTTTTTTTTTTTTTTTGTAGTATTGTAGAATGTTCAAAAGGTTGGCCTGATACAATTTTAGGTTGTTCAGAGGAATTTCAAATCAAAGAGGTGTTAATTTAAGCTTAGGCATCCAACCCAAAACTCAACATTGGCCTAAGAAAATAGCTAGTGGCTACTGGTGTAATTCTTAGCCCACTAAGAAATAGCCAACCTAAAGTTTGAAGGAGTGAGATACTTGTAGACACCTCATTTTGCAACCTCCATCTAACCTCATTCAAGGGACAAAACAGTAATTTTACATCCCAAGAGTATAATAATAATTTTGACCATTAAATTCCATTTGGTTCACATTAAACAAATATTGAAGTTTTAACAATTAAAATGATGTCATGAACCTCAATTGGATCATTAGATTGAAAGATATGACAATGAAATTTCAACGGCTGAGATGCACCCACATGATTGAGTCAATTCATGGGTGATTATGAACAATTCATTTTAATTGGTTCCATGAGAAATTAATTTGAATTAACAACATGTCATAATTTTACCGGATTAGATTTAAAACAATCATGAGGGTGCACACATTTGATAAGTTAGATTGGTAAATATTAATAATTTATAGATAATTAATGAAATTATCTTTTAAAAAGGATAATCCAACAATAATATAGGGTTATCAATGCAAAAATAAGTGTAATTTGGCTAGAAACAAAATATTGAATTTGACCACATGCAATAGTTGATTCCAACTCAAAAATGAAAAGTCACAAGCTAGCAATGAGTCCAAGTGCCAATGGACACCTAGACTACCACTTTGTCTGCCGATCGACCTCTCTAATTCAAATTTTAGAGTTTTGGCTCCTATTTCTTGCTCCAATTTCAACATAGAATTCAAATCCAAACCAATTAATCTACAAAGGCTCCACCCTCTTATAGAACATTCTTTCCCTTTAATTATAAATAGAGGATGAGATTCATCATTCAAGACCCTAATTCCCCTAGAGTTCTAAAGGAAGCAACAAGCACGGTCCTTGTGTATTCGGTCTTTATAGATTTGGTTTGCAACCAATTCTTTCTTTGCCTTTTCTCTAGAGCTCTAGTGAACTTTTACCCCCCCCCCCCCCGGCTTTTGATTGTTAAATTTTATATGAGTATAATTTAGTATTGTTATCATGTTGTTCTGCATATACAAACATATTTTGTTGTGATGTTGCCATAGTAGCTAAGATCGAAGCTTGTTGGTATTTGAACATTGTTTTTGTGTTTTTCATTTGTTCATATATAGTTCATGAAATATATCATGTTGATCCTAAATTTCCATTAATCACATGTGGTAACATGTTTTTCTTTCAATTATTTTATTATGTTCATATATATGTTAGATCCATGATTTTCATAGATCACATGTTTTTCTTTTAAGTTCTTAATCATGTTCATATGCTATGTTCATCACTTCACATGTTTCCCTTTTTAAACTTTTCTATCTTGAGCAAATGCTAAGTTCAAATCCATTTTCATTCATCATGTAGTTGTTTATTGATTCACCATTTTATGCTCGTATATATTCTTTGCAATTTCAAGTTTTTGTTTTGATCCATTCTCAATAACAAATGGCACGCTTTGTATTTGTGACATATTATTTAAGTAATGTGACATGCCAATTGACCATTATAGTTTAGAAGATAGGTTTATTGGGCAAAGTGGTTGTCTAAAACTTTCCTACCTTGTAAATTAGCCTCCGAACTTAGCTCAAAAGTTCATAGACTAGGGTTATCCATGTAGTTTTCATCTTTTTAGAATGTAATTAGGAATAAAGTCCTGAAAATTTTCTTTTAGATTGTATCTAGGACCCAAGTCATGTAATGTTTTAAGTTGCATTCAAATTGATGTACATTTTATCAAATCAATGAAAATGAGACAGTCTATCAAATGGTTTTCTTATTTTTGTTATGAAAATAAAATAAGTATCAACTCTTTGTAAAATCCTCGATTTAAGGGAGGAAAAAAAAAATCAATTGAATCAACATTTTGAGATGCACTAACACGACCTCACACATTTACATAGTTTTGGCCAAATAAAACAAAGGCAAGTTGAGATTGAGGTATCTCATAAATATTACTAAAAGTTCACAATTACTAATCTCAGCATGATCTGAATAATTACCATGTAGTAATTAGTCAAAATGAAATGATTTTAACTAAAAGTCAATATGCTTAGAATATCCAAATATAAGTTAGTGTTATATTATTTGGTGATAAACAACTCAAAAAAATTCTTGTGGCCAATATATTTCTCCTTCCAACATGTAGTCAATAAATGAAACTAGCTCTACAATAATAAAAACATTATATCCATCCATAGTTAAGCAATACTATAATATGAGTTCTTTGATCAGAGTTAGAAGATAAAAGACGATAAACTTGGTGTATCTTGAAGGCAAAGAAAGTATGTGTATTGTTGTTCACAACAAAGCTTCAAACAAACTCCTTCAAACAAAGCATACGTACATGATAATTCTCATTCAATGTTTATAGTGAATGCTCTTTAATGGGAAATGGATGTATATCAACCAAGAGGTTTTGGCCAGGGGAACTTATTGTTTTGCTCTTGCTATACTTCATTTTATAATCTTTTGGGAATGGGTTGGTGAGCGATAGTAGAGATTGCAAGGAGTGTGGATACTCTATTTTTTTCCGACCTATACCCAAGGTCCCCAATTCTAATGAAGAAAAAGCCTCAATCTCCTTTCAAAATGATCAACACCGTGTATCAAGTTCCCATCCCAAAGCCCAATGAAGTTCCTTGACGAATTTGGCATACACCAGTCATTACCATTTTACGCTAGTGATTAAGTGATGTACGCCACTTAGAGACAACAGTCTTAAAATTACTCAATTTCATATCTAACTCAATGTTGGTTAGCTTTCAACTGGCCATCATGTCCACCAACCCTTAGGGTACAGTCTTTTAGCTATAATTTCTCTTATTTCTACAATTTTGAGAGATACACAAATATCATACCGAAACTCAGCCAAAACAAACCCTTAATACTGTGACTTAAATAATGCTCCCAAGTGCAGGATTGTTGCGAAATAATAACTCAGTAAGTCTGAGGTCGAATCCACAGGAAGAAGGGAATTGATTAGCAAACCACAAGAGAATAAAACTAAAATAATAAATTTTATTTGAAAATTTTTTTGGTGGTTTAGTAAAGGTAATTTAAATTGAGAGAAAATAACAATATATTAAAGCGCTAAGATTTAGGGCACCACACACAACACATCTATTGGTAGTCTTAACAATATTTATTTTATAACTCAACTAAAATTCATATGAAAGATGATCTTAGTAGGATGATTTAACAATAAGAACTCAAGAATTAATTGTCTAAGGTAGTTTTATGAAATTGATTGATTTTAGGCCAAGCAAAACAAGTGAATTAGTTCATAAGGAATACTGAGCATTTAACGTGCACGGAGTCTACAATAAATCAAAGAATTATACAAAATTAAACAGTTTTCTAGATAAGTAAAACAATCAAAAACATAAAAATATAAGCATTAAAACCATAAAATAATTGTTAAGAACATACCAAAAAACGGTTGGGTTTCACCCCTTACCTTAGCAACGCTTCTAGCAAGACATAACACAAATAAAACTCTAAAAATTGTAAATAAATTTTAAAAAAACCTAAATTATGTTCTACAGCAGCCCCCTCTGAATTTTGCCCTAAAGAGCCTTTAAATAGGTCAAAGAATCCAATTACAAGTTGAATTCCCCTTTAGAGAAAATCTCAGGTTTTTAGGCTTTACTTAACCGACATTTTTGGCCTATTTAACTTTAGAATTCGGACTTTTGGTAAACACAAAGTTGTAGCCCTTTAAGTTATCTTTCCAACCCAACTTAAATCATCTCAATTGAACATCTGAGCCAAAAGTTATGCTTTAAATACTAACTGGTGCATAGGCTAGAATCCTAATCCGAATTGGACTTGGATTCGGTGCAAATTTCCTTTAATTTCTTGCTCCAATTGGACTTGAATTTAATTGGGTTGGCCTTCTTTGACTTCATCATGGCCCTTGTAAAATTAAAGTCCATTAGATTTCTTTTTTGCACAAATCCACTTATTTAATTTCATTATCCTACAAAAACAAATTCACGCATTAAAATTCAATTAAGCACAAAATTGATTATTTAGTATTATTCCAAAACCAACTATAAAATGCGTGAATTAACTCAAAATAATTATAATAATGCTTTCTAATAATGATATAAATATGCAAAATTAAGTTATTATCACTTAAACTACCATTCCCTCATTTTCAAGGTGATAGAGCAAACTTTTGAATATCGTACTTAATTTTTTAACTTTAATCGTTGGAAAGTTAGTGTCCTATTTTCAGCCAACTCCACTCTACTCCCCTCTACTCCCCCTCCCTCCCCCCTTAATCAAAACAGGCCCTAAGTTGCAGTTGGAAATTCAACAAATGGACCATCAAAAAATCACACCAAGTATAGACCAAATTGAGGCATGGAACTTTAACATAATCCATATTCTCCTCTATTATTTTTGGTTAATTCTAGGAATCTGTCCAAAGTGGCATACGCCTAAATTAATGGTCGTGCCGTTCAAGGACTAGCATAAGCCATATTTTGGGCATATCCCGTTCAAGGCATCATGGCATATGCCACTCAAAAGAAGTGCAAGCCATTTAGGAGTTGTGTATGACATTATGGGCATGAGCCCTAATTTTGTTTTGTTTCCAATTTTTGATTATGTACAATTTTATTTAATGTATAACACATTTTTTTAACTTGTTTAATTTTCTTTAATCAATAAAACCAAAATTACAAAAAAAAAAAAAAAATCAAATCAAATTTCTTCAATTAATGCACATTTAATTCTCCTTGTTTTTAGGGATAAGTTTTCTTCATTTGGTAGGATATTTAGTGTGAATTTAACAAGGAAAAGACAAAAGCATTAAATGGTGAAGATTTCTTAATTAAATGTTAATTTGAATTTGAATTCAAAAATTCTAAAAAGGGAAAACATTAATCACTTAAATTGAAGATGAAATTTTTTTCCTTAAATGCAAAAAATTAAATTATATTGGTTAATTTATAATTAATAAATGGATGAATTGCATATTTGGTTTTTATCCTTTACACCATATTTTAATTTAGTCTTTAACCTTTCAATTGTGTCAATTTGGTCCCTAACTTTTTAGTGTCATGTTAATTTAGTCTCTACTGTTATCTTTTGGATGAAAATTGCTGATGTCGCAAATGGCCAAAATAAAAAATTAGTTTATTGCCACATCAACAAAGACTAATTTTTTTTTTTTTTTTTGGACTTTAGCCATGTCATTAATTTCCATTCAAGGACTAAATTAACATACAGTACTGAAAGGTTATGGATCAAATTGACACAGTGCCGAAAGGTTGTGGACCAAATTGACACCTTTCAATTGTGTCAATTTGGTCCCTAACTTTTTAGTGTCATGTTAATTTAGTCTCTACTGTTATCTTTTGGATGAAAATTGCTGATATCGCAAACGGTCAAAATAAAAAATTAGTTTATTGCCACATCAATAAAGACTATTTTTTTTTTTTTTTGGACTTTAGCCATGTCATTAATTTCCATTCAAGGACTAAATTGACATACAGTACTGAAAGGTTATGGACCAAATTGACACAGTGCTGAAAGGTTGTGGACCAAATTGACATAATTGAAAGGTTAAGGACCAAATTGAAATATGGTGTAAAGAATAGGGACCAAATATATAGTTTATCCATAATAAATCAATCAAGATTTAATTAAGAAATAAAGGTTAAATACTATTATAATGATACAAAAATAACAATCTATAGCACAAAGTATTCATCCAACAAAACAAAGATGTCAAACATGAGAATGAAAATAATCAAGATACTTTTGTGGCATCAATTACCTCTAACTAACATTTACTTCATTTGTAAAAATTCTAGAATCAAACATGATATTTAGAAGTTTGGTTCTTAATAAACTATTACACAAACACACGGATGATGGAAATAAAAATATGAAAAGGATACACAAACACGGAATATTAAAGAAAAATTATGAAAAATAAAAGTAATTACGAAAGAGAAACTCATGTAAAAAACACCTTGCGGCTTGAGGATGAAGGGTTTGTAGAAATAAAAGAGCAGAAACGACATGGAGATGATAAATTGCATAAAGGGTTTTTGGAGTGGTGCTATATATATACATATATATATATATATATATATTAGCAAGTCGGTTTGGTTTAAAACTCTCCATGTTGCTAAGCAGTAGTTGGTTTAAAACTTTTTAGTTCGCTGAGTAGTAATCACTAATTAGTTTAAAAATCTCAATTTGGTATTGTTAGATTTAGACCCCTGAGACAAACAATGTTTAACCAGTTTTAAGGCCAAGTTATTAATTAGGTCAACTATGCAAGCCTTAGGTTAAACAAATAATCAAACATATCATCCATAGCAAAAAAGTAAATAATACAATACTATGATGACCCAGAAAAACCAATGAAGCAAATTAGTTTCAAGGTAAAAAACCTGGGCGGGCCAATTCCAAGATGAACAATCAACTATCAAATGGAGATTTACAGTTAAGAATATCAATATGTAGTAAATTTAACTAAAGTTAATAAACTTAGCTCTGAATCCCACAGACTTCTCTAATATGGATTTGTTCCAAACATGAACCCCCAATCCATGCATTTCAAATTCCCATTGAAGCTTTGAATCAATGTAATCCTCCAGTCTACAACTTCAAGACTACCCTTGAAGATTTAGATTCAACACTTTTGAGGACTGGCTTGCAACAACTTCAGATCAACTGGTTCTGATAGTATGTAGATCGATTTCCAATAGTGACTTTAAAGGAGAAGGCATAGAACTTTTTTTTATCTTAAAATGGGAAAAGGTTTCTCTCCAAACTAGTTTATAGAGAAACTTTTCAAACTTCGCTAATATGTTTTTATTGGGTGTAAATTTTGAAAATCTAACTGTTGGATTGCATGTTCTTATTATATCTTCTATGCTTGCAAAATTTCAAGAAAATCAAATATTAATAGCTATGTCATCTATCAAATGTTTAAATTTCAAGTTTTTGTAATCTAAAATTATGTATAAAAAATAAGTTTATTGATTGAATAGTAAATAACATCTAATTTGAATAAAATTTGACATGTGTGTTAAGACCATAAACTACATTAAATCCAACAATTAGATTTTCAAAATTCATATCTTAAAAAAAAATATAGGAGGAGTTTAAAGGATTTCTCTCCAAACTAGTTTGGAGAGAAACTTTGTCCCTTAAAAGAGAAGCTCCAAAGTATTCTAAAAACATGTCTTAGGGTTTCTTTTGAATATTAGGTGAATTAGATTTGAAAGTTGAAACCCTAATCATCTGATGGGCTAATGGGCTATTGGGCCAAAAAATAAATTCTGCATAATTAACTTATTATCCATCGAAGCTTTCTTCCGATCAGTCAAAATTGCTAAAATCTAATTCCATAAAATTGCAACTTCCTTGTTTTTGTACTCTTACTT
>JAYJMT010000114.1:0-50000 GCA_036321655.1 Quercus alba
TTGTTAAGATCTCTATGCTATAGGTTAAATTGAAAAAGTGCTTAACTGCCTTGAAATAGCAGTAGTCAATGGTCAAGTAGGTAAGGCTGTATATTAAGGGATGGGGAGTGGATGGTGGGGATCCATGTGAGGAGTCATGGACAGGAGTGTCATGTTTTGATTCATTTGCTATACGCTTGTAAGAGTGTAATGCACTTAGCTAACCTATTTTTCTATTAACAATGCCACATTTTCAAAAAGGCCCAAAACCTTACCCTTCCATGTTCTACTACCCTTTGTGCAGTAAAATTCAAGGACTAAACCTATTGGAGGCCAGCTTAATAACCTGCATCATTTGAAACACCTGCAAGTGAATATGTCTTGTTATACTTATCTCTTATTGAAGTTGTACCAGCATTGTTTATATAATTCTTTATTCTGGTTTCTTCTTTAGGGATGTCAGCTACAATAACATTCAGGGTGAAATTCCATATAGCTTACCTCCCAATGCCACAAATATGTAGGATGTGTGTTTTGTAAATTGTGATTCTTGTATGCTTAATTATTTTTCTTTAAGTTTTGGTGATTATTCTAATTTTTCGTGAATAGAGAAATATGGCATACAACCATTTGAGACAAAATATTCCCTACTCTCTACCAGCCATGAAATGTCTCTAATATCAATGAGTTACTTCTCCCCCCAAGTGCCTATTTACTGAATTGCTTTTGCTTTTTGGTTATTCAATCAAAATCTCTTAATTCTTTTCTTGTAGAAATCTAAACCACAATTAGTTATCTGGACCAATTGACAATGTCTTTACAGGCTTACAGAATCTCAGAGAGATGTACGTGTTCTTCACCCAATCCTTATATTTCCTTTTCCCTGGCGTTTGAAGTGACAAGAAAATAATGCAAAGTACAATATTCCATGAAATACAAAGAGGATGTTGTTGATGCTAGTAGAACCTTGAGAAGGTATGAAGTTGGTGATGATCTTGATGACGGTATGTAGCAAATTATTCAACAAACGAGAACTCTCCAAATACCTTTTAGTGTACAAGGATTGGCTATTGTAAATACTTTTAAGTGTACTATTCAAAACAGGTTTTGTGTAGCAAGTAGTGATTCATGTTCCAAATTTAAAAATGTAAAGGGCAATAGACAGAGTAGTTGAGCTATGTTGATTTGTACAATTTGTTTCATTGTGTTAAAAAGAGTAGTTGATTGGCTGTTGTAATTCAATTTGGAATTGAACAATTGCGTTTATGTTTATGTTTTGAATCAGGTTATTAAATTTTGATCAATGTGAAAGAGTGCATTGAAAATTTTTTTTATTAAAGAAAATACTTATTTCAAGGTTTACAAACTGTTGAAATTTATCTTAAGGTACCTTATACCAATGGCTGAGTGCATGTGGAAAAAAATAAGAAGCATACTTTTATAATAATATTTCAACGTTTATCAACCGTTGATAAAAGTGTAACATTTTTTTCAATGGTTGCACAGGCAATAAAAAAAAGTTCTTGACATAGTTATTAATGGCGGTTCTCGATGGTCATTTAAAGTGTCGAAAATGCAATTTTCGACAATTTTTAGTACTTTTTTCAACGATTTCAACTGTTGAAAATAATCAAATTTTTTTATTAAATAATCGAAAAGTTAGTGGAGGGTAAGAACTTACCTGGATATTCAATGGTAAAAGACTCCAGACAATAATGGACAAGTTTGATGTGGGTGATGTGCAAGATGTTCCATGCACCTTCATATCAAATTGAAGCCGTGACTCATGAGTCAACAAGTAGCTTTCACAAAGATGAAGTTCCATTCCAATATTTCTATACAAACTTGGAATTGACTTTTGCAATATAAAGTTGTCCTTATCTTTGTTGCTTTTCACTTGAACATCAATGAAAAATACAACTTCTTGTCCCAACCTCCTATATGTTCAATTAAATGGATATTACGGTCATACCGCACAATAAAAATATATCAATTTCTTCTATTCATCAACCCCAAGTCAAAAATGTCAGGAAACAGTAGCTCAAATTTAGTGCACCGAGTGATTGTTATTTTTATTTATTATTATTATTATTATTAAATAAATCAATAAGAAAGAGAGCTTGATGGGCCTAGTCACTATTCTTTTTCAGTCCTAAAAACTATCTGCCATACAAAATCAACCCATCTGACTTATAAAAGTAGCCCATGACAAGATTGTGAGCAATGAAATTTTACATTCTGATGTAGGAAAAAAAAAAAAAAAAACAACTTCAGCATGAGCTTTACATCTTCAATAATTGCCTGTGAGGTTCAATTGATATCTGATGAGTTCTTATGTATAGAGTCTGTGGAGTGTAGACCGACCTGGAAAACAGTTATATGCGTGAGAAATTTTAGCTCAGTGGCTAAAAACATCTTGAACTAGTGGTGCATGAGATTTCTTCTAAAGGAGTAAGTTTAAGTTTGACCATTCACTCTTTCTATGGTTGTTGCACCTAAAATTGTTCCATCAAAGTGACACTCCTGATCAGAAAATTGAGTTCGGGAGTGAAGACTGACACAAGTTTACTTTGTTCTGTGAAAGTTGAAGAGATGCAAGTGTTTTCTTTTGTCCTGCAGTGAGAGACTTTTTCACAGAAGAATTGGAAAAAAAGAAAGAAAAGAAAAGGTATTTGATGAGATTCAGAAGAAACAGGTGGATAAGAAAAAAGACAAGGAAAAAAAAATGGAAAGAAAAGAAGACCAAAAAGAGAGGAGTTTGGGTGGGATTAATTTTTTTTTTTTAATTACAATTATATAAGGTCACAACAAATTAGAAAAAAAAAATTCACGAGGTGTGAATGTCATAAGAAAATTAAATAAATTAATAGAATATTAAACTAGACTACCCACAACTAAAAACAAAGACTTGTAAAAATATTATGATATTTTATTGCGTTTTTAGACTTATTAAATTAGTGCTATTTTTCTTTAAAAACAAAAAAGATTGTGCAATTGACACAATGCTTTCACAATAATTTCATAATAAAGTTTATGTAGCAAGTTGTTATTAGCTTTTATTTGGACTTACTACTGACAGCATATTTTTTTATCTACCATTAACAACTTATCACATAATTAAAAAAAAAAATTACATAGATTTTATTGTGACTATTTTTGTAAAAATATTGTGCCTATAACTTGCATTATGGGCAAAAAAATATTTGAAAATAGTCATTACTTTAAGAGAAGTGCTACATCCACAACAATTTCACATCAAATTATAGTAGTAAGTTGTTATTGGTTCTAATTTGAATCTACCATTTAAATTACTTTTTTGCCCACCCATAACAACCAATAATAACCATTCGATTAGAATTTATTACGAAAGTATTATAAAAATATTGTAGACAAAAAGAAAAGAAAAGATAATATCAATAATTGTCAATTTAAGGAGTGCCAAAACGGACCTATTCTATGAACGTAAGAAATATGGTTTTAAGAAAAGATGATGGGAATTGGATAGACATATGTGTACTGTTGTTAAACTGATTTTTATTTACTCAGTTTGAGATGAAGAATCTTAATATGTTGGGATGATGAGCATAGTATAGACACATATGTAAGCTTTTACATTACTTTTATTATGCTTAAGCATTGCTGAAGACAGCATATTTGAAATGCTGGAGCTATTTTAAAGTATTGAGTTTGTTTTCGTAGATATTACTGAGTTTTCACTTGTTGCTTACAAAAGCTATTGTTCTGACTACTATGATTGTTTTCTGCTGTGTACATGAGCTGCAACATCTCAATTTATTGACATCTTGATGTTGAAATTAGATTCCAGATTAGAGTTGGTGGATCTTATAGGAAGTCTAACTTTATTTGAGAGGTTAGACTAACTTAAGCCTTAATTTGATTCTCTCTTTTTTGATATTATTTTGTCCATAATGTTTTGTGCATTAATCTCAAGTTAAAGATCTGGTTTTATGTACTAGACTTAATGTCAAGTATCTTTAGGCAGTAGTCGTACGTGGTGTGATCTTTGTGTGAATGAAAATGCAAGTACTTCAGAAACTATTAGGATGTGTATCTCAGTTAATCAAGTTGTTGTAGTAGTAAATTCTTCTTGAAAGGAACCTACCATGTTTAATGATGTGGTTTTCCTAATCCATTACAATAGCTTGGAAGAGAAAGCTCCCTTAAGCTTGGTTGGACTCATAATGGCTCCCTGATTGGGCACGCCTAGGCCCCATATCCAACATAAATGATAACATTTGATATTGCAATGCACTATCCTACGCTTGAAAATGTGCTTCATATGCACATGGATGTGGATGCTCCTTTGCCAGTAATTCGAGGACCATGCCTAATGCTACTACATCTCTTCGGATGAGAGTATTTCTTCAATGGTTGTCTTAGATTTTGTTTGTGTAAAATAAAGTATCAAGTACATAGAATCACACAAAATCAATGTCAACACATCAGGTACTTCATCAATGTGCTAAGTTTTTACAAAATGATATAGTAACATCTAAAAATAAATGACCACTGTACAATATGCAAATCATTTCCCCCCTTATTTTATTCCTCTCTCTCTCATCCACAAAAATCTTTTCGGCTAGCAATGGAGGAAATAGGACTCTGCATCATGCAAGGCTACGGGGTTCCAACGATGTGACTGGGGAGATTGTGGAGGTGGCATTGTGGTTGGTGTGAGTTTGCAAATCAATTGGAAAGTTGGGTGTGAGTTTGCAAATTGATTTGGCTGTGATTGATGGGTTTTGTGGAAGGTTGTTGGGTCGAGAGTGGTGGCATTGGCCCTTTGCGTGGGTTGTTGAGTGTTTTTTTGGGTGGTTGTTGGGCTTTGTGGTGCAGTGGCTGTGGTTGTTGGGTTTTGTGTGAAAATTTCTAAGTATTTGAGCGGTGGTTGGGTTTTTGTAAGGGTGGTTGGCTGGTTGCTATTGGGTTTGGTGTTTTTATTTTTATTATTTTTAATTTTAATGGATAGAAGTTGCGGACTTGCTGCTGGATTTTGGAATTGGGTAGGAAAAAAAAATATTATTTTAATTAGCGGTACTGCAAAGGAAAAAAAAAAAAAAGATGTCAGATGTGTTTAAAAAGTTACCTATAAAAAAATGATTTGGTAAAAAGTGGGTAATTAAAATAAATAATGTAATTTTTGGTGATGTAAAATAGATTTATTTATTTCTTTTGCACGTTGGGGGCTAAAGTTAAACACACTTATCCATTGGTATTGAACAAAGAAAAAAAAGTCTCTCATGCAACCCAAACCTCACTACACTTTAATGGCCAATTTGGAGGGAGGGAGAGTAGAGTTCTAACTAGATTAAATTACAATGCAGCATTACAGTGAGCTACTCATTTGATGATGAGATTAAATAGCACACCATTGTTTAACAATTCAAACTAGATTAAATTACAGACTATGTTCTCCACTCCAACCTGACACACTAACTAAGTTCTCTTCTTGCACCAAACTTTTGAAATTATCAAAAGCCATGTCTATCCAAAGTCTGAAATGAGCAATTTGAGTTAAAACTGAGATCCTTTACCTTCCTACTGGATTTTATAGGACTTGGTAGGCCTTTTGAACTTGGAGATCTGCTAGAAACCACTAGTCTTGCCAATCCTACCACCACTTGGCACTTCAGTAGTAATAAAGGATATGAGTTTATTCTTATATGGTGAAGAGCTTTTAGAGCATGTATCAAAATTCATGGGCCTTATTTTTCACGAGCTCATTGATCTTGACTTTTCCTTTGCAGATTCAGTTGCATTCATGTAAGTTGGAACAACAGGAGAGCTTGACAAAGAATTATGATCTCCCAATGAGCATGGTCTCCTATAATGAATTAATACTCTGGGAACAAATGTTGGAGAATTCAATCCTTCCAACTTACTCTGTCCCCCAACATTTCTTAGCTTAAGTTGCCTTCTTTCATAGTCCTCTCTTTGTCTTCGATTTGAAGTCAAAGCCGAGTCCAAATCTTCAAGTTCTCTACTTAGGGTAATTTGTGTATCTACCCATTGATCCAACCAATGCCTTCATCTTCCACTTACTAAGTTTTGATCCATATCTGCTGACTACTGAAAATATTTTCAGTTGAAAACATCAGTAGTTGAACCAAAATTTGAGAAATATATAATAATAAGATCATAAAGCAAAAGGACCTTACCAGATGGATAAACCACTACTCCTTTATCCGTTCTCTCTTAAGCATGGTCTCTTTCCTACTCATAAACAATGCAACTGACTCTTCCTTTGACAAAACACTGTCATCCCACCTTCTTTGATTCCTTGTGTCTATCTGAAAATCATAACATTTTGCCATCCATAACTTAGAGACAAAGTAAGTTAAAATACTATAATGTAAAATGGTTAATTAGACAAGCAGAAGACTAATGTTCCTGAAAGAGATAAATGAGAAACAGGTTTTTATGGGAGTTGTGTTGTTCACAATAGAATAAGCTAGTTCTTGCAGCATCACATACCCTTGTTATCTTGTCTTTCCAATTCTGCGATTGTTCACTTCCCTCATAATTCTAAGTGCCTTCCACCATTCCAAATATTCTTGTGCAACCTTGTGACTGAATAATTAAAGTGGACTGGAAGAACTTTAGGGTAGTTATAGTTTGGCATCATACAGCTCTGCCTCACAATTCCCTTTTAAGTCCACAAAGTTTTCCTTGCCTACAGAACTCTCACAAATATTTTCATAATTACACAATCTATGAGAACTTAAAAAACAGGTCTAATTTGTGTTCCCCAACACCCCCCCCCCCTCCCCCCGGGCGGCATTATTAGAGTTAAAAGTAGACAAATTTTCTGTCAATACCAAATTCCTGATATATGTTTTCTTCTATTCGGCAGAACTATATCATATACATAGTTTCCAACACATGTCAATTACCAGAGAAAAAATAAAATTTGAGAAAGGAGATGTGAGATAGAGAGACCTTTAAACTCACAAGGTAACCCTGAAAGGCAGACTGAATTCTAGTGGCAGCAAATTCATGGATTTCTCTCACACAGTGATGGTTGGACTGAGGGGCTTCACCTTGAACTCTAATGACTGAAAACTCTTCCACTTCATTTACACATTGATGGTTATATTGAGGGGTGAACTGGACAACCGCAACAGCAATTAGAGCAGTCATAACAGCTGCTTCAGAAGCAGCAGTGGTGTCATCGGCCACAGCAAGAGCATGCTTGATCTGCTCTTCCCCAGCCTCACCAAGAGTTCTTTCATTTAATGATGATGTTGAAGTGAGCAAGGCTAATCTTTTGATCTTAAGCCCTCCAAAAATCCTGATAATTGTTCTAGTAGTGAGGAACAGAATCAAAGACCAAAACTGAACAAGTAAGCAAATTACTTTACCATTTCTTGTTTAGAGTTTGTCTCTCTTATAATGAACCTCTGCAATATGTTGAACCAGCTCTTCTTCTTAGCCATTGGAGATCCAATGAATTACATTGGTCTAAGAAGGTTTTGATTGATTCTGCAACTTCGCTGGTAGGGTGGTTTCTGGTAGTACATACATGCATCAGTTCAGAAAAAGAAGTTAAAAACCATACCAATACAGAATACTATTGATTAGCACTTATCAAAAAGAATACTATTGATTAGTAATGGAGCAGATTAGTTAGTGAACTTGATGAAAATTGACTCGTAAACTTTTACTCCTTGTAAGATTTGAAAACTGGATTCTAAGAAGAATAAGGTAGAACCTCAAAGCCACTTTGCAAAAGCAATTGTCTAGTTTCTCAAATTGATAAAAAATTAATGCTTTGGAAATTGTACATTAGTACATCTTTGTAGAATGTGAATGATATTTAATAATTTCTTACCAATCTGCAATATCATCTATTAATGGTATTTAGCAAATTAAACAAGATTAACCACATCAAGAAATTTATTTTCTCTTCGACATGGATGCTAAGTCAGAGTGAAAGCCTTAAATTCTGGTCAAGAAGAGGACTAGTCTGCATAAAAGAGGAAGCTGTAGAATTGGCATGCTAACAAGCATTAGTGAGGATTTGCCTGGGATTTGATCAACCCAGCGTTTAGAAAATCACTAATGCCACTCAGCAATGTCTTCCTAACTGCTCAAATCCTTCGAACTAGGTGTTTTGCATTGCACAATAATGGCTGCAATCCTCAGAGCGACTAGTAGGTACAACTGCAGCTACCACACCTTTAATAAGTGCATGGATTGAGCTTTCACGAATTGTTTGAGAAAGCACTACGGATTTACTTTTAGCCAACCAACTTTAACAGTGTATCACAATTTGGTTCCTCATTTGATCTTTGCAAACAAAGCTTGCACCTAGCAAGCAACTCTTCCTTTCGTAGTAACTTCTACTAAGATCCAAAATTTGGTTCCTTGTTTGATTTTAAATTCAACAAATCGTTTCCAATTGTAGACGGGGTTTAAAGCTACATTTAGGGAATGATTCCCAGTCATTGCTTTGTGACAGACCATGACCACATGCCTGCCATAATTAAAAGCCTGAGAAACATCGGCAGCCTTTCCTTCGAGCATGGCTCTATAAAACAGCATTCCAAATAGCCCAAAGAGTGGATGCAATTACAACAATAATAGAATAAGAAAAATCAGTATCCAAAGAGCATCTCTCCACCCAAATAGGAGCCAATTAGTACCATAAAATGAGCTCCAGGGGGAGCACTTTAGGATAGATTTCTAACCAGTTAAAAAATATATATTGCAGAGAATATGAATCAATAATGCATGCAATATAAGAAGTTAAAATGAAATAACTATTGCTATTCATTTATTTAATAATAAAAATTTTAACATTTAAATGAAATTCTGATATTTATGAAATACCTGCCATCTGCAGCACAGGTGAAATGAGAAACAGATTTTTTTTATGGGAGTTGTGTTGTTTACAATAGAATAAGCCAGTTCTAGCTGCATTACATACCCTTGTCATCTTGTCTTTCCAATTCTGCGATTGTTCACTTCCAACATAGTTCCAAGTGGCTTCCACCATTCCAAATATTCTTGTGCGGCCTTGTGACTGAATAATTACAATGGACTGCAAGAGCTTTAGGGTAGTTATGGTTTGGCATCTTACAGCTCTGCCTCATAATTCCTTTTCCCCGCAAAGCTTTCCTTGCCTGCAAAACTTTCCCACATATTTTCATCAAAATTATACAATCTGTGAGAACTTTAAAAAAATAGGTCTAATTTTTGTGTGTGTGTGTGTGTTTTTTTTTCCTGCTATTATTAGAGTTAAAAGTTGATATAAATTTGCTGTCACTACCAAATTCTGATATATGTTTTCTTCTAACAGGCAGAACAATATCATATACATAGTTTCCATCACGTATCAATTAGCGGATAATAAATAAAATTTGAGGAAGGAGATATGAGATTGAGAGACCTACTTTAAACACAAAAGGTAACCCCAAAAGGCAGACTGAATTCTAATGGCAGCAAATTCATGGTTTCTCTCACACATTGATAGTTGGACTAAGGGGCTTCACCTTGAACTCTAATGACTGAACCTTCCACTTCATTTACACATTGATGGTTATATTGACGGGTGCTAGTGAACCAGACAATCTCAGCAGCAACTAGAACAGTTGTAACAGCTGCTTCAGCAGCAGCAACGGTGGCATGGGCCACAGCAAGAGCATGCTTGATCTGCTCTTCCTCAGCCTCACCTAGATTTCTTTCATTTAATGATGATGGGCAGTGAGCGAGGCTAACCTTTTTATCTTGAGCCGTCCAAAAATCCATTTCCTTCTCCTATCCCGATAATTGTTCTAGCAGTGAGGAACAGAATCAAAGACCAAAACTGCACAAATAAGCAAACTACTTTACCATTTCTTGTTTTGAGTTTGTCTCTCTTATAAAGAACCTCTTCACTATGTTGAACCAGCTCTTCTTCTTAGTCATTGGAGAACCAATAAATTACATTGGTCTAAGAAGGTTCTGATTGATTCTACAAACTTTGCTGGTAGGGTGGTTTCTGGTACTACATACATGCATCAGTTCAGAAAAAGAAGTTAAAAGACCAATACCAATACAGAATACTATTGATTAGTAATGGAGCAGATTAGCCGGTGAACTAAATAACAATTGACTTGTAAACTTTTACTCCATGTATAAGAATTGAAAACTGGATGCTTAGAAGAATAAGTTAGAGCCTCAAAACCATTTTGCAGAAGCAATTGTCTAGTTTCTCAAATTGCCAGGAAATTATTACTTTGGAAATAGTACATTAGTACATCTTTGTAGAATGTGAATAAAATTAAAGAATTTCTTACCAATCTGCAATATCATCTATTAGTGGTATTCAGCAAATCAAACAAGATTCACCACATCAAGAAATTCATTTTCTCTTCAACATGGATGCTAAGTCAGAGAGAAAGCCTTAAATTCTGGTCAAGAAGAGGACCAGGCCGCGTAAAAGAGGAAGCTGTAGAATTGGCCAGCTAACAAGCATTAGTGAGGATTTGCCTGGGATTTGATCAACCCAGAGTTTAGAAAATCATGAACGCTGCTCAGCAATGTCTTCCTTGACTGCTTAATCTCCGAACCTGGTGTTTTTCATTGCACAACAAAGGCTGCAAACCTCAGAGCTACTAGTAGGTACAACTGCAGCTACCACACCTTTAATAAGTGCATGGATTGAGCTTTCATGAATTATCTGAGAAAGTAATATGGATTTCTTTTTAGCCAACCAACTATAACAATGTACCACAATTTGGTTCCTCATTTGATCTTTGCAAACAAAGCTTGCACCTGGCGAGCAACTCTCCCTTTTTGTACTAACTTCTACTAAGATTTGAAATTTGGTTCCCAATTTGATCTTAGATTCAACAAATCATTTGCAATTATAGATAGGAGGTTTAAAGCAACATTTAGGGAATGAGTCCCAACTATTGCTTCTTGACAGATCATGATCTTGTGCTTGCAGTAATTAAGAGCTTGAGTAGCATCAATAGTCTTCCCTTGAGTAGCAATAATTAAGAGATTGGCTCTATAATACTGCATTTCCAAATAGCCCAAAGAGTGGCTGCTATTACAACAATAATAGAATAAGAAAGATCAGTATCCAAAGAGCATCTCTCCATCCAAATAGGAGCCAATTAGGACCCTAAAATGACCTCCCAGGGGAGCACTTTAGGACAGATTTCTAAACAGTTAAAAAAATGAATTGCAGAGAATATGAATCAATAATGCATGCAATATAAGAAGTTAAAAAGAAATAAATATTGCTTTTCATTTATTTAATAATAAATTTTTTACATTTCAATGAAATTTTGATATTTATGAAATACCTGCCATCTGCAGCACAGGTGACAATGCTTTGATCAATCTATGCAAGGCACAATATTTGTTTTGAAATGACATTTTGTGCACAACTGCTGATCATCATGTCGCAGAACACAATATGTAGCCTACAATCATCAAATCACAGCTGATAGCCAACCCAATAACTCAAATAAATTATTAGGTATAAGAGGTATTAATGAGGTGAAATTTCAAACACGATACAATACCTCTTTTAGGCATTTTATCATACAGCTGCGTGTTCGAGCATATATGGTTTGCATAATTTAACTATAAGAGATATTGATGAGGTAAAAAAATTGAACATATGGTAACCAAAATTTAACATACCTCCACGTTTTGAAATTCCAATAGAAGGTTTATCAGTTCCAAAGCTAGTCCCTGTTGCAACAATGCAAGAATTAGCTTGGGTTAGGTTTTGAATTATTGAAATCGTATTGTATTTTAAATACAAACACAGAGTATTTTCTTGTATTCAACTTTGGACATGTAAATACGTAATGAACAATGTTATGAAACCAATTAAATATCTAAACTTTTTTCCTCTTTGTTTATTGCTGCTCCTCCTTCTCTAATGAAGTGGTCAAGATCAACATAAGTTATGAAATAGTCTAGATCATTTATATCATACTAATATTAGGTGGGTACACCTTTTAAGGAAACAAAAATATTAATGGACTCAAAGTTATGAAATACTTGCCATTTGCAGCATTGGTGACAATGCTTTGATCAATCTATGCAAGGCACGACAAATGTTTAAAACGACATTCTGCACAAGCATAGTACTAAAAGGGCATCCTGCCATTCTCTGCACATTTACTAATAACCTGCAATCATCAAATCACAGCTGATAGCCAAGCCAATAATTTAAACAAATTACAAAGTATATGAGATATTGATGAGGTAATAAAATTTCAAACACTATAAAATATCTCTTTTAGGCATTTTATCGAATAGCTGCCTGCCCGAGCATAAAGTGTTCACATAATTCAAATAAATTACAAACAATTTGACTCTAAAATTTCAGAGTACCAGAAGTTCAATTGTTAAAAGAGGAAAATAATTAAATTTAACTTACCTCCATGTTTTGAAATTCCAATATCACGTTTAGCGGTTCAGAAGCTAGTCTCTGCTGCAACACTGCAAGAATTAGCCTGGGTTAGGGTTTGAATTATTAAAATTGTATTGTTCATATACAAACAAAGAGGATTTTGTTGTATTCTGCTTTTGATGTCAACAATGTAATGAGAAATATTATGAAACCAAATAATGTTGTACCTGGAAGGAAGGAGTAACTATTATGAGTAAATATTGCTCTTTCTTTTACAATTTTTTTATTGCTGCTCCTCCTCCACCTCATAGACAGACCTATCATCAATCAGAATGCAAGGGACGTTGGCTATCTTGGACCACTCTTGCCCGCATTTCTTGCAGTGTTGTTTCAGCAATGGACACTCGTTAATATAAAGAAGCAGAAGCGAGGGAGGTAGGCCCTTCTCTGGGAGGGATGCGAGTTTAGGGCAATTTCCGATGTACAATTGTTCAAGAGCAGAGAGATTTTGAAAGCCCAAAGAAGATAGGATTACAATATTTGGAATGCTCCAAATCGTTAGCTGGGTAAGAGAGGAAGGAAGCGTCATCGTCAGCTTCCCATCTTGCTCATCTGGAAACGACTGCCAATCTGGAATTCCACCAACAATACAGAGTGATGTAAGAGAGGTTAGTCTGTGCAATCCCCACACAGTTACTTGCTTACAGATATTCTCCCCGCGAAATGAGAGTGATGTTAGACTGGTGGGGTAACCCTCTTCTGGAAAGTATATGACGCTTGGACAATTGTCGATATAAAGAGAATTGAGGTTCAGCGTGCAGTTGGGCCAGGCCTCCAGTTTCTCACAGTAGTGGATCGAAAGCTCTCTCAAGCTGGTAAGGAGTAACCCTCCATCCGGTAAGGATTTCAACTTTGCACAACTTCTGATTTCAAGATATTCAAGAGACGCATTGTTGGGTAAGTTGTTCGCTATTGACTCCATCTTTGGACAGTCCCATACAGAAAGGTATTTAAGAGCTGTAGGTAACTCGTTTTTTGATGATAAGGATGTGAGCTCTATGCATGACCAAATCTGAAGGCGTTTAAGCGTGGTAGGTAGGTCGCCACTTGATGATAAGCATTTTAGAGATGGACAGTTCTCAAGAAGAGAAGAAGAATTAGAAGAAGCCTCTCCCTCGTTTGCCAAAAATTGCAAATTCTCACATTCACAAATATCTAGCGTTTTCAAATTTTGAGGCAACTGACCTCTTGAAATCAACGTCAAAGAATTACATCTCTCAATGCGTGCCTTTTCCAAACATGTACAATTAGAGATTGACAAGGATTTCAAACCACTACAACCATTAATATTTAGTGTCCTTAAAGTAGATGTCAAGCTGATGTTGACAAGGCTTGAACAATCTCTTATATCCAGCGTTATAAGGGATTTGAATTCATCCTGCCACAAAGATGTTAGCTCCTTCCAATTATCTATCTCTAGATTTTCTACCTTAGTTAACCCATGCATGAACTCCTCCGTCAAGCTTTTCACATATGGAATAGAAAGAATAGTTGACTTTGGAAAGCATAACTCATCTGTACTTCTACTCACCACCCCTTTACATCCCTTAATTTCTAATGCATGAAGCTTTGGGAAGTTTGGAATTGAAACGTACAATTGCTCACATCCATTAATAGAAATTTTTTCCAATAATGGAACATGGTGAGGCAATTTTCCTTGCAATTTAGGGCATTTAGAAATAGAAAGCTCACGCAACCGAGGGAATTCTTCATATTCAACTTTGCATGGAATCCAATCTTTCCATTCTTGCATATCCTTAAAGCAAAGTGACTCTAAGCATGGAAAAGGTTTTGGGCAATCTTTCCCATAAAACTCAAGACCAACGGTTTGCACTGCAGACAATCCTACAAGGACAAGGTCTCTCAACAATGGTAATTGTCCAATTGCAGGTAAAGATGTACATTTTTTGCACCTCTCAATCCTTAGGAGCACCATATTAGAAAATGATGGATGTCCAAACCAAGTTGGGAATTTTGCACCAACATAGCCATCAATTGAAATTTTTTTCACCGTTGTTGAAGGTTGTAGCATGTCAAGAATATCTAGACTGGCTCTTTGATCAAGCTCGGACTCCCATTTCATCACTAATACATTTAAATTCTTCTTACCAAGTAAGTTGGCCCTTCTTGCATCCTCGACATCAAGCACGTTCTCCAAGTGTACAGTGTTTCTTGATTATTGAAATTAGAACTTTCTATATCATCACTTTTGCCAACATGAAGGAGAAACATGCATTAGACCACAATTATAATTGATTACTGGGTCGTGTTGCTTTCAATTCTGGAATTATTGGCGGTGCTCCTCGGACTAAGTCCGAGGAGTCAAACCTTTCAAACTACACCGATGTAAGGCATAGCTATACAGTCCAAACCTAACTTTGTATGAGCTCTCATAAAATCAGGACCGGACCGTTACCCGGCGACCAAGGGCAGGCCTTTCCAAACCCACTCTCTACAAATCATATTGTTCGGGCCCTTTACCTACGAGCCCAACGTCATTCTTGGGTCGTTAGAAATCGTGTCCCTACAGATTGTTATCCTAATTTCTCTGTTTATCTGATTAAATCATTAAACCGAATAGAAATGAAAAGTATTCATTTAAGTTGTAATGGGCTGTAGCACCATGAAGCAGTAATCACAAAAGTACTAGGCATGAAGCCCTTTTTTTTATAGCGACAAGACAACAATCCAAGTTTAGACCATATAAAGAAAATAAAGGGCCCAAATCCTTAAGAGCCTTGCCCAATATTGGCCGTATGTTTGGGGTAATTCTGCCGAATGTTTCTTCTTTTCCAAATCTTTATAAGAAAAAATATTATTTTGGTGCCAACGGGGATGGTTTAGTTGATAAGGCTCGGACACTTCGTCTAACTCACCTAAATTCGAATTCCACTACTAACAGTCCCTCGTTGGTGGACATCCTTAAGGGTTGGCCTACGGGTCTAAACCTGAGTGCCTGTCCGAGAGTTGGTGTAGCTTACCTAACCCCCATTTTTCGGTAGCAAAAAAAAAAAAATATATATATATATATATATTTTTTTTTTGGTCCCTAAATTTGGGATTAGTGTTAATTTGATCTATGCATTTTGGTAGTAATCAATTTGACCCAACCGTTATTTTCAAATTATAATTAATTTGGTTCATATTATTTTTAATTTACAATCATTTAAGGTTCAAATTTGGGTTTCTTTTAATTGCTAAGTTAATCTGTGTTTACTAGAGTTAGAAATTGGTAAATTTGATTTGTATTTTTTTTTTTTTTGTTTATTTAGTAAGAAAGAGTAAGAAAATGTGAGAAAATTTGTGATTTGACAATAGCGACCAAATTAGCTGTAAATTAAAAATAATAGGAATCAAATTAACAACTATTAAAATTCAAAAAAAAAAATATTTTTCCCTTCTTAAGAAGACCAAAATCCAAAAAGGAAAAAAAAATCCATTTATTCTCCACTACTAATTTAAAAAAAAAAAAAAAAAAAGATTTCTAACTTTCTAAGGTATCCGGTTGAGTCCGGTCCTAATTTTTAAAAATTCAATTTTTGGTCCCAGACTGAACAATAATTATATATAATTTTTAATATCTTTTATTTAAAAAAAAAAAAAAGAGAGAAGAAGAAGAAGAATTTAAAACTCTCTTATTTTGTCTTGGCCAGGCTGTTTAGGAACTCTTCTTTCTTTTTTACTATTTGTGTGTGTTCTGTTTGTGTAGTTTGTGTGTATCCAAGTGTGCAAGTGAGTGTAAACACGAGCGTGTGGGGAATAATGCTCATCAATCATATTTTGAATGTTTTATTTTATATTCCATCAATTATAATTTGTTACATATTTTTTTCTTTTTTAATAAAATAATTAAAGTTTTTTTAATAAAAAAATAGACACATGACATTACATTGAGTAAGGATTAATAAAGTGAAATACTAAAAGTGAGATAGAGATTTGTATTCATGTATAGTAATGTGAAATACAACATTTATCGCACAAATGAAGGACATTATTTCCGTGGGTGATTTTTGCTCAAGAAGCATTATTAGGCATAGTAGATGGGTTTAGGCCCAAAATTGAGAATTAGGCTTTGTACGCTTATATTGCTATTACATTTTTCCTCACTGTAGTTATAATTTATTCCTATACTGATTTTTTTTTTTTTTTTTTGGTTGAGAATGAAGACTATTCCTATACTGAATTGAAAAACAGAATGAAAGAACCTATATAATTAGGCTTCAATTGGCTTCAACGGTTCAAACTTTTATTTAGTCCTTAAATTATATGTAATTAAAACATAAACTATTATCATTGAAATTGGCCAATAAAATAGATTCAGAAAAGAAAATTTATCTTATGATATGTGACAAAAATACTAAGTTTTTGTTGAAGCTAATAATTATTTAAATAATTTAAAACAAACAATAGAACTTATTTCATTTTATTTTATATTAAATATTGTGGTAACAAAATTTTTAATTAAAGTATTTTCTTTTTGAGAATCAAATTTTAATTAAAGTTAAATCTTAAACATATTGAGTATTGTATGACATGTAACACTTACTTTGAGTCATGATATAACATGGCCAAATAAAAAGTCATGTTAGACTATTAAAATAATTTAAAATAAATAATAAAAATTCTTTTGGAACGTTTTGACAACAAAATTTTTAATTAGAGTAGTATTTTAAACTTTATGAAAGTTTAATAATAGAATTTTAGCTAGAGCAAACTATTTTGAAAATTTTAATATACTATGGTGAGTGACATACCAAAAACAAGATTTTTTTTTTTTTTTTAATAATTTGATATTAGTTACAATGAAGGAGGGGAGATTTGAACCATAAACGTTATTAATACATTAAAAGGTATCAACCAATTAAAGTACAAGGCTTTTGACACAAAAGCATGATGTACAATAAAGTAAAATGATACAAGAATTGTCCGTGTGACATATGGAGACAACATTTACTTGTCCCAATCAAAGTGGACACTACATTTATTATTTATTATAGGCTAAATACTTTTTTTTGTTTTAGATTTTTCGGATAGGGCTAAATACTATTTAACCCTCTAAGTTTGGGTCACTTCTAAATATTCGATGTATAAATAGTACAAGAGCAAGCCTTTATGTGTGTAATACAAATAATATAAGTGTTGGACAAGTACAACAATAAATGGGCCTAAGCCCAATGTGCTAATAAACTAACTTATATACTCAGATTGACTTTGTGTGTTGTGTGCATACTTATTTTGAAATAAACAACAAAACATAAAAGAGACAACTTGTAACATACAAGAAAATAAACAAACAAAAGGAGTTTATAAAATCATATAAGGAAGAGGACAAATATTATGACAAGTTCATTCCCTCTTTTCTTAGCAGTTGTGTGATCGATTGATAAGCCCCTCGTTTGATTGCTACTGTAGTTTGATATGCAAACTAGAGATGGTGTATGTATGATCTAGCATGACTCAAGATGAAATGGTTAATGATTTCAAGAAAGATAATATGGAATATAAATGGTGTGCCTTATGTGAGAGAGAGACTATTGTTTTTCCCTAACGATGGAATGTAAAGAATCTCCCCCTCACAAGGCCTTTCTTAATTATTATCTTAGGAAGAATGAACTCAAAACAAGGGAAACAATAAGCATGTATGTATGTGGATGGATGTATGGAATTTCTAGCTAAGTTGAATTCATAGGCACATTTGGAAGTGGGGGGGGGGGGGGGGCCGTAAGTGGGAGATGGAGTGATATTAGGGTTCTTGTCCCTGAGGGGCCTCTTCACTTTGTTTGAGAAATTAGGGAATGGGCTTGAGTCTTTGTAAATACACGGTTGCGCTTGACATTGAGGTAAAGTAATTTTAGTAAATAAAATAACTTTATGTCATAGGAATCAAGGACTTTAATACAGGTTGGTACAAGATAAGGTGTCTTCACACCAAGCAAAAAAAAAAAAAAACTAGTTTATAATCCCAATTTTGGATATCCAATTTAAAAAAAAAAAAAAAAAAAAACGAAAAAGAGGTTGATTATGTAAATTTAGTAAAATGGTGGGAAATAAGAAATAAGAAACAATGTTGCATTATTGGTGTTATTGTTTTTATGTTTACCTTTCATTAGTGATGATTATGTCTTGTTATTATTATTTTTATTATGTTTATGTTTATGCTTTTTTCTATATTATTTGAAGAAAGGGTTGAAAATTTACCATTTGGAACATACCAAGCGACTAATGATGTATACGTTATCATTAATAATTTTGTAAGGATTGAAAAGGATTAAGAGTTTACCATTTGATATGTTCAAAGGTCATTGACAATTTTCACATAAAATCCATAATTTTGCACCGAACATTAGTTTGGAAAAAATGTGGGTCAATAATTAATTCATATTTAATTTGTCATTGACTTGAAATTTACTATTTATTAGATAGTTAAATAATTTACAAGTTTGTTTTTAATGTGTATAATAATACTCTTTGAACTACAAAACAATGTGATTTATACACCTTTCATAATAATGTTACTTTATTCATAGTAAAAATATTTAATTTGTTAACCTTTACATCCGTATGTTAATGGAAAAGTCCTCAATACACGTACGAAGAATGTAACCGAAGCTTTGTTATAATTAAATATATAACGAACCTTATACCATGATAATTATCAAGAATCTTGTGACAAAATAGTTATCAAAATTCAAATAAGAATTTTTTTTAGTGTCATTTAAGGTGTATGATTAAGATGCTTTCATAAATTTATAAAATACTTGACATTAATTTCTTGTGCATATTAATTTGTATCATAATTTTAGAATCTTTACACTTATATTTGATGCTATGTAAAATATTTTTGTAATATTTTAAATAAAATAGTTCATTATCCTGATTTTGGATATCAATTAAGGAAAAACAAGGTAAGATTTATGTGAGTTTAGTAAAATAATGTGAGCTAAGAGCCTTACATTTTAATTGGCATAGTTCAATTGACACCTCTTAATGTTTAATAGAGACATCTAAGGTTTAATTCTCTCCTTACCCATTATAACTATGGAATTATAAAAAAATAAAATAAAAAGTAAAATGGTGCGGAACAAAGAAAGAAGAAACAATGTCTCAAATATCATTATTATTATTATTGTTATTTGTTTTTCATGTTTATGTATATTAGTTATATTTGTTTCAGAATTATTGTTTTTAATATGTTTAGGTTTATATTTATGTTTAAATTAGAGTGTCCTAACGAAAAGATTATTGTTTCCCACTTTCTTTTATTGTTCTTAAAACCCATGGACGGTACTTCATAATGTTATTCTTCCAATATTAAGTGTATGTTTGGATTTAGATTAAAAAGTCAGTTTATTTTACTATTTAGCTTATTTTTGCTACTATTTATGGATTTCACTGCACTTTTTAGTACTATTTACGAGTCTCACTGTACTATTTTAACTAAATTTATCTTTATTTACAATACTTTCAACAAAAAATTTTTAGTTTTAGCAAAATAAACAGATCCCAAACAGACCCTAAATACATCATCTTGTTCTTAGTATTATTGTCTTAATGGTCGAATATTCCATGGCTTTATATCTTTTTATACATCTTTATTGTGGTCAAATGTGTACTATCTTAAAAATAATGTGGGAGATTTGTCATGATTTATGACTTTATATCCTGCGGAAGAGAGGAAATAATCCGTGATTAATAACTTTCTTAAATACACAATTAATTTAGATTGTGGGTTTGCAACAATCCACAATGGAAAGTTTGAATAAGGACCAAGAATTTGTCTCACTCTCATACAAGTTCATAAAGGGAAAAGTTTCTTATTTCTCTTCTTTCTTTCAGTTATAATTTTCAATCCTCATGTTTCAAACACCCTCGTTGTTTGTCTACTTTCATTTTTATATCTTTTCTTCTCCTTTTTCCTTATTCTTATCCTGTGCATGGCTCTTCTTATTTTCTTCTTCCCCTTATGTCATAGTAGGTGTTGTCCTAACATGGTTGGGCAGCCTTTCTATCCCATTAGGCTCTTTTTTGGTTGAGGTTATAAATTATAATGAATGAAGACTTTTGGGGTTTATTTGTTTTATTCTGATAAGCTATCTGTTGCATTGAATGCAATTACGTCAAGTGGATAGCTATGGATTCAATAGGAAGATTAGGAGGGCATCCTCAGACATTATGTGTACCTCGGTGGTATGTCTTAGGTATTTCGGTTATCCTCAAATAGCACGCATACTCGGTGATGTGTCGTAGGTCATTGGGCATCCTCAGATAGTACACGTAACTCGGTGGGATGTCTTAGGCTTTTGGGCATCCTCGGATGTAGTTCGTACTTTGGTAGGATGCCTTTATGTCCATGTACATTTATCTTGACTGGTTCAAATGGTTTAGTCATGCCTAGACCGAGGGTTAGGGGCCCTATAAGGTCGGCAATGTTGTTTCCTTAAGTTTGGGATTCCACGTCCCAACATATCCTTTTGTGACAATCATTATTGTATTCGAATGTGTACAATCTTAAAAATAATGTGGGAGATTTGTCATATATTTGTACCTATTAGGAGCCAAATGCATTAATTTTTTGGAAGATTTATGTGTCTATCTAAATTTTAATTTGAACAATTGAATCCAGTTTAGGCTTAATAGAATTGGGTTCTAAATCTTGTGCATTTTTTTCCCAATGTTAATATTAATAGAATTTTTAAGCTTGAAGGAAAGCTATCCATTATTAATGAAAAATAATAAAATCTGCCTTTTTTTTTTTTTTTTTTTGTACTTAACATTACGTATTTGGTTTAATGACCCTTTTTATAGGGTGACAAATAATCCTTTCAAAACTTTGGATCCCAAAGTTTGGTATGTAGTTTTTATTTATATTTTTTTAGGGATATTTTCAACTTATGAAATCTACTATTAGGGTCTATTTGGTTGGGAAGATAGAAAAGTGGGAGGATTATGGTTTTAAAAACTAGACTGGATAGGCCGGTTCAACTGGGAATCGGGTACTACTTTGGTTAGAAAACCCCCAAAATTGGCTAGAATCGGTCAAAAACCGAGTTAAATTGGAAATTGAAGGCAAAAATGGTTTTGCCTCCGGTCCGGTTTTTAAAACCATGAGAAGAATAAAAAATAGGGTAGGGATGGAAAAGTGGGAGGATAGAAAACATTTTAATTTCCCTCTTTTGTGTTTGGTTGGGAGTGGAAAAAGTGAGTTAGTATAAATTTACTCATATGTTATTAATTGTTTTAAAAATGATGTCCAATTAAAACATAAAAGTGGCAAAAAAAAAAAAAAAGGGCAATCACCCAAATTTATTAAAAAAAGAAAAATCATGCCCTAAAAAAAAGTAAAAGAAATAATCACTTATAGTTTAAGGGGAAAAAAAAAAGAGGCAAACATTATGTCCACTACCCAAGATAGCACGATTTTCTCAACAACAAAAAAGAAAGAAAGAAAGAAACAAGAATATAGGAAATAGGCAACAATATATCCAAGTCCAACATGTAAAAAGAAAATGTGGTAGGTCAATCATCGACTACAACTATTTCTTTCCCCAAATTGGAGAGATACAATTTTGGTGGGCTAGGAGATAATACACATAGGCTCCACCAACTTTCCATCAAAACTCCCATAAAATTAGTTTTTTCTCCACTTTTCTCTTTTCTATTTTTCATCCTCCATGTTTCACCCTTAACCAAATGGACCTTAAATGATGGCTCTTTATCATTAGACCAAGACACTGAATAGTGTAAGCGGGGGATTGAACCTTAAATTTCTTATTCAGTAATAAGAAATTTTATCAGTTGAGTTAACTGGAACTCACAGTTTGGTATGAAGTTTAATACATTAAGGACGTTGTAGAAGTAATGGGAAAGTTATGGATAGTGAATGGAATTTAGGGCCATTTAGTAACGTTGTTTTAGTAATGTTGTTTCACTTTTGTGGAAATACGTGTGGGTGAAAAAGTGTTGTGGAATTACGTGTTGTATTGTTTAAACAACGAAAACTGTTGTCTAAACAACACTAACAAACAAGCCCAATGTTTGAAATTATTATTTTTTGATATAAGATATAAATTTTACTCTAGTATAATCTAAATGTATATGTGTGTGAAACTCCCTCCTGAAGATTTGAACCCCGACCCTTTTCTCCACACCCTACAAACACTTATATTTGTGGAGTGACCATTGCACTAAGGGTATGCGGTGGTTTGAAAACATTATTTAACCAAACGTAAGATAGACAAAGAATTAGCATCTCAAAATTTTTGGGTACTAAATAATGTACTCGAAAAGCAGACAACTGAGATCATCTAAACTATCATACTTGATTGAAAAAGGTGATTAATTATCATGTATGTTTTAGTGTTTCATTAGTTTGAGAGAACAAAAATTAAAAGGCATACTATTTTGTATTTGAGCATAACCATATTTTCCAAAAAATGCTTTCATGATGCAATCACAATGAAGAATGTTTGAAGCCTGAGCTTCTATTGTTGATTTAGCACATAATTAAGGCTAAGGCAAGACACTAGTTAATAAGTAGAGAAGCTACTGAAAATGCTAATCTTGGCTAAATTGAAAATGATTAGAATAACCATCTTTGAATTAGACGGAAAAGACTTGATAAATGTTGAAGCAAGTAAATTATTATGGTATTTTTAGCAATTATTGATTCATAATCCATCATTATATTGTGTACGATTGGATAGCCAAAAATAGATAGCTAATATAGTTTGGGCTGATACTAAAATGATAATTTATTATTGACAGTGTTATGACTTATGACACCATACAAGAAGAAAATAAAAATTTGAGTCTATTAGTTTTGTTTATAAGTTTTAATCACCCATAAAAAAAGATGGTAATTTTTGAGGCTGCACTTTTATACAATGAAATAACTTAATCTTTCAAGCATGAAAGCATTTTTAATGCATTCAAGAGTAAAAAGCCTAAATTTATTTTTACTGATCAATATCCTGCAATTGCAAAGGTATTAGCTAAGGTGTGCATTTGGCATTTGCTTAAAAACCTAGTTTTTTTTACTATTCAGCTTATTTTTGCTATTATTCATGGGTTCCATTACACTTTTTGGAACTATTCATAAGTCTTATTGTACTATTTTAGCCACCTTTTAATTTTATCTGCAGTACTTTCAGCAAAAAATTTTCAGTTTCAACTAAATAAGTTGTTTCCAAACGAACTCTAAGATTCTTTGTTCATTAAATGACATAAAAAAATAATGGCTAAATGTTACATGAATATGACATCTACTTTAGTGATGCAAAGTACTCAACTTAGTGAAAGTTTGAACAAAGACTTAAAAATTACTTGCTATTATATTTGGATTGTCCATTTTTTTTTTTTTTTTTCAGTATTTTGAAAGTAGTAAAAGTGACATTAGGAATAGGAGATTGAGTATAATGTTAGGGAAAAATTACGTTTCTTAAGTTGGAAGAATTCAATTTCAAGAAATAACTTGGCATGTTTGCATTTTTTTTTTAAAGTAAATGTAAGGACACGTTTCGTAACGAACCGTAACAGTGTTGGGTTCGCACGTAAAAAGGCTCAAACAATATCATTTGTAGAGCGTGGGTTTGAAAGGCTAGGCCTCAGTCACCAGACGATGGGTTTTTCATGGTGTTCATACATGGTTAAGTCATTTTCGCCCTAGGAGACTTTCTCCTGGAGGCGGGCTGGGAGGCTCTGGTTTTTGGCCATTTTTCCCAGCCTCCACTTTTTTTGGCGCACTAACTTTTACATTATATAGTCCTTCTTGGTTGATCCTAGCCCTCCACTTGTTGGTCAGGCAGGTGCTTACTTCTGTACCTGTCCCATCAACTGTCACTTCTTACTTTCTGTTACTTGTGAGGATCGAAGTTACACCGTCCAAGCATCTTTTCTTATTAACATGGTCAGGACGTTGGCCAGTGCATTTAATGTGGAGGGGACGTATTTTCCTTAAACCTATTTTGCACCGTACCTCCATGTGGGCCCTATTCCACTCACATCCCCTTCAAGGGACTATTTGGGGATGGCCTTCACTAAGACGTTGCTCTTCTCATCAAAGTCTTGGAGTGCCGAGGATAGGGTCGTCCTCAGCTGCTCCCCTTAACCCCTCGGCCTTTGATCACTCGTCCTCGACACACTACCTCCTCGGCACGGGCCCTGAGCCCGGATAGAGCGTGGGCCGGATCATAAGCTTCTCGACCCTACAATAGCCCCTCAAAATCCTGTTATCTGACTCCTCGGACGGATAGGAGGGTTTTGATGACATCATATATCTGCCAATGCCTGTTCATCCTTGTCACCTATCGGTTCCCGAGACTTTTTATCTACCTTAGATACGTTCCTAGAGCCCTTGGAAGGCGAAACGTGGCCTCATTAAATACGGGCGGCTTTGTGTTTCCCACGTTCTACGGCATGATGAAGATCGAACGGTCGTGATCCCTTGGTCTTTATGGGCAGGAAAATTTGTGCAGTTACCCTAGAAAGTATAAGAGATTTTTTGGAACGGATCTGTCTCTTCAGTTTTGCACTTAAGAGTTCTAGCGCGTATATTCTGGGTTCATCTGAATTTTCATCCAAATTCAAGTCTATCACCAGCACAAAAAGCCTATCCAAAGCGCCTTTCCTCTTTTATGTAAGTTCCCTACCTCCATTAACTCGTGCTTTTTCTTTTCTGGGTTTGTTTTTCGTTGATTCCCTTTCTTCTCCCATCACGGGTTGGGTTTGTTTAGTAAATCATAGAGATGGCTAAATTGAGATTGAGGAAATTAGTAGATACTGAAGAGGTGATGAATAAGTTCATCATCGATTATAGGATTCCTCCTAACGTAAGTTTGAGGCATTGTAAGATGGGGAAGTGGCATTATAAGAGGGAAACGGGCGCGGTGGTAATTCCCGTCCTCGCCTTTGTAGAGGGGGGTATGAGAATCCCTATGGGGCCGGTAACGAGGGGTTACCTCAGGCACTTCCGATTAGCCCCCACCCAGTGCGCCGGCAACGTTTTTAGGATTCTGGGTTGCGTGGACGCTTTAAATGAGAAGATGGGGTTAAGACTAACCCACCATGATGTGAACTGGTGCTATAATCTCCAAAAGTTGAGGGGGAAAATCTTTTACATGAAGTCAAGGGACGAAAGGGTTCGATTAATCCAATGCCTCCCTGACTCCAACAAGGGATTAAATAAGGATTTCCTTATCGTCTCTGATGAATGGCACGATGGCAATCCGTGCCCCATAGTAGAAGGAGAACCAGGTGGGGTACTAGGAATGGAAGGGCAATGAGCCTTAACGCTATTCTAATCTGATGTTGTTTGGTAACTAACCATGCATGCGTGTTTTTCTTTTTGTAGATCCACACGCCTACCAACGGCATTTTCACTTAGTCAACCGGGCGGACTTGGAGACTGTCTTACAAGTGGCAGTTTTTGTAAATGATGGAGATGGTCAAGTCCGAGCAGCTCACAAAATACTAGGGTACCTTCCTGTTCAGAAGTCATTTGCGGACGCAAGGCACGTGATCAGCGCCAGCCGTCCTTGGCTTCCAAAAATTACCGTAGTCGAGACAGGATTTTTTATCTCCCAGGAACCATCTGTCCCCGAGAACATCCCACCGGTGGGCCCCTCCTCGTCTCATCAAGTAGCAAAGGACGAAGACGAGCTAGATCGGCCCGAGGAAGGTTTTGGGGCATTTGACCTAGCCCTCCAATCCGAGGATCCTTTTGGTGACATAGGTGACCCAGCCTTGTCCGAGGTGGAATTGTCGTCAGTAGGCACCTCTTCTCAAGCCGAGATGGGACTCAAGAGAAAGCCCCTGACCTCCCTACTCGAACTCCTCGAGGGCCAACCTGGGAAGGATACGCAGGGAACGCCACAACCCAATGCTCCTTCCCCACCACCTCAGCCCCAGATTGTCCAGACCAGGTCATCTTCCACCAAGTTACAGCCACAATCCCCCCGCCCCAAACTTTTTGCTTCCTCCCAACCAGCTCTACCTCCTCGGCCTGAAGGCACTGATTCAAAGAGAAAGAGGAGCCCCAAAGGCAAGGAAATCATGGACGGGGGAAAATCCCAACCTTCTAAGGAGAAGGAGGAGGCTCCGCGCACTAAACAACTGAAGATTGGACACCAGAGCAAGGGTAAAGAAACTGAAGTCCAATCCTCTCAAGGCAAGGGAAAGGGGATTGAGGCCCAGTCCTCGCTGAGTGCCTGGCTTCCTGCCCCAATGCTTCACGGGGGTCCGCTACTGGAAACTGCATCCATGAGGGACCTTGGAGACGGCGAGGGTGGCTACGTGGCAGATGCACTAGGGAGAACCATGCTACTCCCTAGTGACATGGATGGTCTGAGGAAAATAAGGATGCAGGAGGTCTTCCTCAGTACTAAGAGGTACTTGGGCATGGCAAGGTTTCTTGAAACTTAAAACTTTATTAATTCTTGCTCCTGGTTCGTCATTAACTATGCGTTTATTTCCCCTGCCAGGCTTTCCAGGCTACCTATAGGATGGAAGAAGAGGTGAACAATAAGAGTAAGGCGGCCGAGAATGAACGCACTAAGCGCATAACGGCCTCGAAGACTCTCCAAGCCTCTAAGGATGAACTCACCAAGGCCAAGGCTGACCTAATAGTTGCTATCCGTGAAAGGGATAGCGCCTCGGCGGGCCTAGCTAGCGCCCAAAAACAGGCCGAGGACCAAACAAAGCGTCTACTTGAAGCCGAAGATCAGTTGCAAATAGCTAAAGATCTGATTAAGGGTTTAAGTAAGAAGTTGGCCGCGGCCGAGCATGACAAAGATGTTGTGAAGTATGCCCATGATGAAGCCATAAAGGCCAAGCAGGAGGCCGAGTTTGCCAGAAATGAGGCTGAGGTTGCCAAGGAAACGGTCGAGGATGATGGTTACAATGCGGGGGTAGCTGAAACCCAAGCCATCCTTAAAGCCCAGATTCCTGGAGTATGCAGGCTTTATTGCTTCCAGGTTTGGGAAGAGGCATTGAAGCGAGCTGGGGTGAATGCTTCATCCGATTTGTGGAAGGCGGAGAACATATTCTACCCTACATCCATCCGCGAGGGCACTTCCTCCAGCTCTGTGGCTATGGGTGACCAACCCGAGGAAGGGGTCACTCAGTTGGAAGACTTACAAGTCGGCGGCTCTCCTGGCAAGATGCTCAAAGAGGGAGAACTTCAGGATGTGATAGAAATATCTCAGCATACGGACCCTGAGGCACCTAAAGAGGTTATTGAGCCCGTGGTTGGCACTCAGATGCCTAATGCTGAGGAGCCAGCCACACTTGCCCAGCCCCCAGAGGCAATTCCCCTTGCTGTGGTCCCCAAGAGTACCGATACTGACCCTATTCAGCCTTCCCCAGAAGAGGCTATCCTCCAAGACGCCAAAGCTGATTCCATTCCGCCTTCCCACGATGTGGCCGACGCAAAACTAAAGAAATAGAAACCCTAGCTAGGCTCCGTATTTGTTTTTAGCTTAACGATTAACTTGTTTCTTTTTCATTTTGAAAACTTTGTAATCTATTGGTAGTTTGAACCTGTTGAATATGTATATATGAAATCTTTTTCTTCCTTTTTCCTTTTAGTCATTTGTTAGTTGCCCTTGTCGATACTTACTATTGTTTATGAATTCTGAACTAATTTATCTTAACACGTTTGAATATTTGTACATGCAATACATTTTAACATCATGTTTCAAAACCCTAGCTTACCTGCACCCGCAGAGCCTTGGACTCATTTCTAACCCTTATTCAACGAAGATATAGGTATCATTTTAGATGTCACATGTAGTAGCTAAGTCCTGCTTAAAGCCCAGGTTTCTTTAAAGTAATTGGTTTTTCCATAGGTTTGAGTCCGAGGACCATGCAATACCTTAGTTCTATCCAAAACTTGATTTTAATAAGTAGTTGGTTTCCCCATAGGTTTGAGTCCGAGGACCATACAGTACCTTGGTTCTGTCCAAAACTCAGTTTTCCCATCTAAGTAGTTGGTTTCCCCATAGGTTTGAGTCCGAGAACCATACAATACCTTGAATCTGTCCAAAACTCAGTTTTCTCATCTAAGTAGTTGGTTTCCCCATAGGTTTGAGTCTGAGGACCATGCAATACCTTGGTTCTGTCCAAAACTCAGTTTTCCCATCTAAGTAGTTGGTTTCCCCATAGGTTTGAGTCCGAGAACCATACAAAACCTTGGTTCTGTCCAAAACCTGACAGATATTGATAAGTAATTGGGGGGAATCAACCCTTCGGCTATGGCATGAGACCTTGGTTTTGAGGGAATTAACTCATCGGCCGTGCCCTTAGAACCATCTGTGCGGCTGATGCTACAAAGCGTAACCCCTAGTAAAGAAACATAGCCCCTAGTGGACCTTTACGCTAGAACACAACAACCGGTTGTTAGAAATGACAAGGGAACTGTTTCGACCTACCGCCCATGCCAACACACAAGCCTTTCCCACAGACGGCGCCAATTGTAAGGACACGTTTCGTAACGAACCGTAACAGTGTTGGGTTTGCACGTAAAAAGGCCCAAACAATATCATTTGTAGAGCGTGGGTTTGAAAGGTTAGGCCTCAGTCACCAGACGGTGGGTTTTTCATGGTGTTCATACATGGTTAAGTCATTTTTGCCCTAGAAGACTTTCTCCTGGAGGCGGGCTGGGAGGCTCTGATTTTTGGCCATTTTTCCCAGCCTCCACTTTTTTTGGCGCACTAACTTTTACATTATATAGTCCTTCTTGGTTGATCCTAGCCCTCCACTTGTTGGTCAGGCAGGTGCTTACTTCTGTACCTGTCCCATCAGCTGTCCCCTCTTACTTTCTGTTAGTTGCGAGGATCGAAGTTACACCGTCCAAGCGTCTTTTTTCATTAACATGGTCAGGACGTTGGCCGGTGTATTTAATGCGGAGGGGACGTATTTTCCTTGAACTTATTTTGCACCGTACCTCCATGTGGGCCCTATTCCACTCACATCCCCTTCAGGGGACTATTTGGGGATGACCTTCACTAAGACGTTGCTCTTCTCATCAAAGCCTTGGAGTGCCGAGGATAGGGTCGTCCTCAGCTGTTCCCCTTAACCCATTGGCCTTTGATCACTCGTCCTCGACACACTACCTCCTCGGCACGGGCCCTGAGCCCGGATAGAGCGTGGGCCGGATCATAAGCTTCCCGGCCCTACAGTAAATATTCAATTTCAAAAGATAACTTGGAATGTTTACATTTTTTTAAAAAAAAATATTGGTTTTTTTTTCAATTTAAATTTTCAACTGCTGAATTAGAATTTAACCCAAATGACTACTTGATATGTTTACAAATTTTTTAAAAATTGAAAATAAACTTTTCAAAACTTACTTATTAAAATAAAAGTCTTAGCATATTTTCATCTTATATGATTTGAAATGTACGGTACGGTGTCAGTTGCATGATGATTCATCTCTTCCTTTTTCTTCTTCTTCTTTTTTTATTTTTAAATTTTTTTAATAAAATTTATAGATAAAATAAATTTTCAATTTTGACATCCACACCATATTGATTTTTTTAATTATTTGACCAAAACACTAACTGGTTTTGGTGTTGTAAGTAGAACTTGAATATCAGGTCTCTCTTATTTGATGATAAAATACTTTATTAATTGAGCTAATTTGAATTTATAATAATTATTATTCACTATTTACTATTAGAAAAAGACATTAATGGAATCATTTTTAGTGTAAATGAGATTCAAACCCTAATTCTTTGTACAAAAATATGAGACTGAGAAAATCAGTAATATTTTTACCTCATAAAACAAATCTAGAAACTCATATCTAGTTAAGTCCCTAATATATAGGCATTAAAATTACTTATGAAATTGAACCAATGTCCATGATAGCATAGTAAAATCTAGATATAGTTCTTCAATGTACAATAATTAAAATTTTTTTTTTATAATTAATTTCAATCACATAATTGTATTGAGTGACACAACAAATTATATTCATGTTATATATTTGTAATAATTTTTTTTTTTTGCTAATAATATTATTTATAAAAAAAATTATTTTATCCAAAAAAAAAAAATAAAGTTCCCTAAAAAAAATATTAGCAGGACAGTCGTTGCTCCGTTTAACAAGTAACAACTAACAGCAGACCAGAGTCCAGAGGCTGAGAAACTCATAAAACCTTAAAAGAGATCGATCAATCCTCCTGGTATGTACTGCAGTACCTCATCTCTTTCTTCTCGGATTTGGGGTTTTGCATTTGCTTCTGTGATAGTGATTAGTGACTCACCCACACATCCATTTTTGTTCAATATTTCGATGCTTTCACCATTAGTACACTTTTTATTTTCGATGTTCTCTTTAAAGTTTGATTCTTTTTGTGGGGTTTTGTCTGGGTTCTAGATGGGTTATGAAAGTTATCAAATTTGTCTAAAAGTAATAGCATAGGGAAAGTGCCGCTTAAGTGTTTGATGAAATTCCCCAAAGAAAGTGTAAAGATAAAAACATGGTTGTGGGTGGGTTATTCTGGAGCTACAATATGGGGTTTTTGGCTGCATTGATTTTAGCTTTTGGCGTGATTTTTGGGCTAATGAGCTTTAGCTCAAATGGCACTTCTTGGTTTGCAAGAGCAAGGTGGAGGGTGAGGTTGTGGGTTCAAGACCCACCTTGTGTTTGTGTAAATTACTAATGAAAAATACTTGTACTTTTTCCTATTTGATTTGGTTTAGCAGTGAGAAAATGTTATAGGAGTTTCATTTGACCTAGCCTTATTTCCTTTTTTTGTGTTATGGTTTCCTTATGAATTTGGTTTTGAGCCCTATATAAAGATGTAGATTTGGTATAGGTTTCTTTATTGTTGTATAAAATTCTCAAGTTCTTCTTTGGATGCTAATCATCCTCGAAGTGATTATTAGGAGGCCTTACCCTGTTGAGTTGGTCACTCTCATATTTTATTATTTTTTAAATTTATTCGAAATGAAGGGTTTTTGTCAGGGAACTAGTGGTGCAAATACTTGTTGTAGAACAAGGTAGGTTTTTAGGGCTCCTTTAATCTGATACCAAAAAAAAAAAAAATTATGGAGTTCTATGAACTGTCAGATTTTATTTGATGATGGCCTATGTGTCACTAGGCTTCATCTTGCTTTTCATATGTCCTTTAGTTGTGTGTTTCTGTTTTATTTATGACAATAATTGTTGATGACTAAGAAACATGATTGTTTGGGTTAAATTTTTGGGCTGTTAGAAATATATACATTAATATGTGCTGCTGACCTTGCAGCTTGAACCTCTCCCCCCCTAACCCCCAAGCACTTCATGCATGGGGAGGTACCATCCCACTGACAAGGGTGGGGGGTATGATTGTTTTGGTTAAATATTGGGAAGCAAATTTAATTAAATGGAATTTTTACTCTTGTTTAATTAGTTTTGGAGTGGGTCTTTTGATTTTATACATTGCTTGGAACCTGAGGACCTGATAACATCCTGGTTTGCATTAGTGGCCCAAAATTCAAGCGGTTGATATATTGAGTTTGGTACCCATTATATGTCATATGGACTTAGGATAAACATGAAGAATAGCCTAATCCTCCATATCGCATATTGGTTTCATAACTGTAGGACTTGGCTCTTGGACCATGGTGATTGTTTTAGGCAGCTATTTCTGTAGTGTGATGATATGTAACCCTTAATTTTGGTTAGGACTGGGAAAACTTTGACCAGTTGGTAATTATGTGTAATGTGTATACAGAAACATATTCCACCTAAAGTTTACTTAGAAAAAATGAAAATGAAAAATGGTAACATATTGCATTCCTGACTAGTTTCTGATCTGATTTGTCTAGATAACTTGATTTGGTAGCTTGCGTAGTTATGGAAGTGGAATGATTGATGCATACCCTGAAGTGGATTTTTTTGTGCCATTCTTGAATTTGTTTGAAAACCTGAGTCATGCACGAACATGAACATAAGCATGCTTGTAAATGTCATTGTTTAATTTCATTTTTCTGCAAATTTTTATATAATTGTAGGATTTTTCCATCCTGGACTAATGTTTGAAATTGTGTTTATTAGGCACTGCATTGGTTTCTTTCTCTTGTTGCCCATGCACAGTTATTTATCAGGAAATGTATATAGTTTATCTTGACACCTTTTTTTTTTAAATTTAATTTTTTATTTTTGAGAAGAATCTTGACACCAATTGAAAATCTGCCATATTCATTTTCTCTTTTCCGTTTCTTTTGGAATTTAAGGAACGTGCAACTTGCTTAATTGTATTTGATTCTATGACAAACTGATTAAATAAATAAAAAAAGAAAACAGAAAGTTAAAGAGCATTGACATGTATCTCAATTTTAATCTTCACATTTAAATTTTAATAGGCTTAGTCCAACTTCATGTCTAATTGTATTTGTACGGTCATAGAGAGGGGAAGTGGAAATTAGAAGAAAAATCTCTTTACTTTTGAATAAATGTATCAAAGTGATAATTCACTTGATGGAATCTATCAAATAAATTTGTGCAATTAATATCATTTGCCTAGATTAATTTGTAGTGTCCTTGTTAACATCCAACTCAAAATTATCAAATTAATGGGCAGTTTAGGTGGTGGGTGCTGTAATCCGTCACAATTAACCGATTTGTGCACATTAATTTGTAGATCCATCATCCATCCTGCCCTATACCACTAGTTTAAAACGTGGGTGCACAATGCTCATTGCAAATTGATCTCAAATTAGTGTGTTTATTACAAAACATTATAGATCAGGGTGGACATTGCAACTGATCATCGTTTAGGTTCGAGATCTACTAGTGACATCATAATTTCTAGCTACAAGTATCCCCTAATTCAATATTTATATGTTTTCTTTCATGTTTGTACTTGAGATTTTCTGTTTTTGTGATGAAATATCCTGATTATATATGCCATGCATGGATTTTAACATTCTCTATTCCTATTCTTGTTCAGGAACTAAGATCGTGTAGCGGAAAGCATGGCCAAGCATCATCCAGATTTGATTATGTGCCGGAAGCAGCCAGGAATTGCTATTGGACGACTTTGTGAAAAATGTGATGGAAAGTGTGTAATATGTGATTCCTACGTGCGCCCTTGCACACTTGTTCGAGTTTGTGATGAATGCAACTATGGATCCTTTCAAGGTCGCTGTGTTATTTGTGGAGGAGTGGGTATTTCTGATGCCTACTATTGCAAAGAGTGTACACAGCAGGAGAAAGATAGGGATGGATGTCCAAAAATTGTCAATTTAGGGAGTGCCAAAACAGATCTATTCTATGAACGTAAGAAATATGGTTTTAAGAAAAGATGATGAGAATTGGATGGACATATGTGTACTGCTATTAAACTGCTTTTAATTTTCTCAGTTTGATATGAAGAATCTTGATATGTTGGGATTATGGGCATAGTATAGACACATATGTAGGCTTTTACATTGCTTTTATTATGCTTAAGCATTGCTGAAGACGGCAGATTTGAAATGCTGGAGCTATTTTAAAGTATTGAGTTTGTTTTCGTAGATACTACCGAGTTTTCACTTGTTATTTACAAAAGCTTCTGTGAGGACTACTATGATTGTTTTCTATTGTGTACATGAGGTGCCACATCTCAATTTATTGACATCTTGATGTTGAAATTAGATTCCGGATCAGTGTGGGTAGATCTTATAGGAAGTTTAACTTTTATTTGAGAGGTTAGACTAACTTAACCCTTAATTTGATTCTCTCTTTTTGATATTATTTTGTCCATTATGTTTTGTGCATTAATCTCAAGTTAATGATCTGGTTTTATGTACTAGATTTAATGTCAAGTATCTTGGGGCAGTGGCCGTATATGGTGTGATCTTTGTGTGAGTGAAAATGCAAGTACTTCAGAAACTATTAGGGTGTGTATCTCAGCTAATCAAGTTGCTGTAGTAGTAAATTCTTCTTGAAAGGAACCTGCCATGTTTAATGGTGTGGTTTTCCTAATCCATTACAATAGCTTGGAAGAGTAAGCTCCCTTAAGCTTGGTTGGGCTCATAATGGCTCCCTGATTAGGCAGGCCTAGGCCCCATATCCAACACAAATGATAACATTTGATATTGCAATGCACTATCCTACGCTTGAAAATGTGCTTCATACGCACATGGATGTGGATGCTCCTTTGCCAGTAATTCGAGTACCTTGCCTAATGCTACCTCTTTCCGGACAAGAGTATTTCTTCCTTCTTCAATGCAGTGGACAAAAGCGGTTGTCTTAGATTTTGTTTGTGTAAAATAAAGTACCAAATACATAGAATCACACAAAATCACCCTCAACACATCAGGTACTTCATCAATGTGCTAAGTTTTTACAAAATGATATAGTAACATCTAAAAATAAATGACCATTGTACAATATGCCAATCATTTCCCCCCTTATTTTATTCCTCCCTCTCTCTCATCCACAAAAATCTTTTCGGCTAGCAATGGAGGAAATAGGACTCTGCATCATGCAAGGCTAGGGGTTCCAACAATGTGACTGGGGAGATTGTGGAGGTGGTGTTGTGGTGGGTGTGAGTTCGCAAATCAATTGGAAAGTTGGGTGTGAGTTTGCAAATTGATTTGGCTGTGATTGATGGGTTTTGTGGAAGGTTGTTGGGTCAAGAGTGGTGGCACTAGCCCTTTGCGTGGGTTGTTGAGTGTTTTTTTGGGTGGTTGTTGGGCTTTGTGGTGCGGTGGCTGTGGTTGTTGGGTTTTGTGTGAAAGTTTCTAGGTATTTGAGCGGTGGTTGGGTTTTTGTGAGGGTGGTTGCTATTGGGTTTGGTGTTTTTATTTTTATTATTGTTAATTTTAATGGATAGAAGTTGCTGACTTGCTGCTGGATTTTGGAATTGGGTAGGAAAAAAAATATTATTTTAATTAGCGGTATTGCAAAGGAAAAAAAAAAAGAGATGTCGGATGTGTTTAAAAAGTTACCTATAAAAAAATGATTTGCTAAAAAGTGGGTAGTTAAAATAAATAATGTAATTTTTGATGATGTAAAATAGATTTATTTATTTCTTTTGCACGTTGGGGGTTAAAGTTAAACACACTTATCCATTGGTATTGAACAGGGAAAAAAAAGTCTCTCATGCAACCCAAACCTCAATACACTTTAATGGCCAATTTGGAGGGAAGGAGAGTAGAGTTCCAACTAGATTAAATTACAATGCAGCATTACAGTGAGCTACTCATTTGATGATGAGATTAAATAGCACACCATTGTTTAACTATTCAAACTAGATTAAATTACAGACTATGTTCTCCACTCCAACCTGACACACTAACCAAGTTCTCTTCTTGCACCAAACTTCTGAAATTATCTAAAGCCATGTCTATCCAAAGTCTGAAATGAGCACTTTGAGTTAAAACTGAGATCCTTTACCTTCCTACTGGATTTTATAGGACTTGGAAGGCCTTTTGAGCTTGGAGATCTGCTAGAAACCACTAGTCTTGCCAATCCTACCACCACTTGGCACTACAGTAGTAATAAAGGATATGAGTTTATTCTTATATGGTGAAGAGCTTTCAGAGCATGTATCAAAATTCATGGGCCTTAATTTTCAGGAGCTCATTGATCTTGCCTTTTCCTTTGCAAATTCAGTTGCATTCATGTAAGTTGGAACAACAGGAGAGCTTGACAAAGAATTATGATCTCCCAATGAGTATGGTCTCCTATAATGAATTGATACTCTGGGAACAAATGTTGGAGAATTAATCCTTCCAACTTACTCTATCCCTCAACATTTCTTAGCTTAAGTTGCCTTCTTTCATAGTCCTCTCCTTGTCTTCGATTTGAAGTCAAAGCCGAGTCCAAATCTTCAAGTTCTCTACTTAGGGTAATTTGTGTATCTACCCATTGATCCAACCAATGCCTTCATCTTCCACTTACTAAGTTTTGATCCATATCTGCTGACTACTGAAAATATTTTCAGTTGAAAACATCAATAGTTGAACCAAATTTTGAGAAATATATAATCATAAGATCATAAAGCAAAAGGACCTTACCAGATGGATAAACCACTACTCCTTTATCCGTTCTCTCTTAAGCATGGTCTCTTTCCTACTCATAAACAATGCAACTGACTCTTCCTTTGACAAAACACTGTCATCCCACCTTCTTTGATCCCTTGTGTCTATCTGAAAATCATAACATTTTGCCATCCATAACTTAGAGACAAAGTAAGTTAAAATACTATAATGTAAAATGGTTAATTAGACAGGCAGAAGACTAATGTTCCTGAAAGAGATAAATGAGAAAAAGGTTTTTATGGGAGTTGTGTTGTTCACAATAGAATAAGCCAGTTCTTGCAGCATCACATACCCTTGTTATCTTGTCTTTCCAATTTTGCGATTGTTCACTTCCATCATAATTCTAAGTGCCTTCCACCATTCCAAATATTCTTGCGCAGCCTTATGACTGAATAATTACAGTGGACTGGAAGAACTTTAGGGTAGTGATAGTTTGGCATCATACAGCTCTGCCTCACAATTCCCTTCTAAGTCCACAAAGTTTTCCTTGCCTGCAAAACTCTCACAAATATTTTCATAATTATACAATCTGCGAGAACTTAAAAAACAGGTCTCATTTGTGTTCCCCCCCCCCCCCCCCCCCCCCTGCTATTATTAGAGTTAAAAGTAGACATAAATTTTCTGTCAATACCAAATTCCTGATATATGTTTTCTTCTATCTAGCAGAACTATATCATATACATGGTTTCCAACACATGTCAATTACCAGAGAAAAAATAAAATTTGAGAAAGGAGATATGAGATAGAGAGACCTTCTTTAAACTCACAAGGTAATCCTGAAAGGCAGACTGAATTCTAGTGGCAGCAAATTCATGGATTTCTCTCACACAGTGATGGTTGGACTGAGGGGCTTCACCTTGAACTCTAATGACTGAAAACTCTTCCACTTCATTTACACATTGATGGTTATATTGAGGGGTGAACTGGACAACCGCAACAGCAATTAGAGCAGTCGTAACAGCTGCTTCAGCAGCAGCAGTGGTGGCATGGGCCACAGCAAGAGCATGCTTGATCTGCTCTTCCCCAGCCTCACCAAGAGTTCTTTCATTTAATGATGACGGTGAAGTGAGCGAGGCTAATCTTTTGATCTTAAGCCCTCCAAAAATCCTGATAATTGTTCTAGCAGTGAGGAATAGAATCAAAGACCAAAACTGAACAAGTAAGCAAATTACTTTACCATTTCTTGTTTAGAGTTTGTCTCTCTTATAATGAACCTCTGCACTATGTTGAACCAGCTCTTCTTCTTAGCCATTGGAGAACCAATAAATTACATTGTTCTAAGAAGGGTCTGATTGATTCTGCAACTTCGCTGGTAGGGTGGTTTCTGGTAGTACATACATGCATCAGTTCAGAAAAAGAAGTTAAAAACCAATACCAATACAGAATACTATTGATTAGTACTTATCAAAAAGAATACTATTGATTAGTAATGGAGCAGATTAGTCAGTGAACTTGATGACAATTGACTCGTAAACTTTTACTCCTTGTAAGATTTGAAAACTGGATTCTAAGAAGAATAAGGTAGAACCTCAAAGCCACTTAGCAAAAGCAATTGTCTAGTTTCTCAAATTGCCAAAAAATTAATGCTTTAGAAATTGTACATTAGTACATCTTTGTAGAATGTGAATGATATTTAATAATTTCTTACCAATCTGCAATATCATCTATTAATGGTATTCAGCAAATCAAACAAGATTCACCACATCAAGAAATTTATTTTCTCTTCAACATGGATGCTAAGTCAGAGTGAAAGCCTTAAATTCTGGTCAAGAAGAGGACTAGTCTGCATAAAAGAGGAAGCTGTAGAATTGGCATGCTAACAAGCATTAGTGAGGATTTTCCTGAGATTTGATCAACCCAGCGTTTAGAAAATCACTAATGCCACTCAGCAATGTCTTCCTAACTGCTCAAATCCTTCGAACTAGGTGTTTTGCATTGCACAATAATGGCTGCAATCCTCAGAGCAACTAGTAGGTACAACTGCAGCTACCACACCTTTAATAAGTGCATGGATTGAGCTTTCACGAATTGTCCGAGAAAGTACTACGGATTTACTTTTAGCCAACCAACTTTAACAGTGTATCACAATTTGGTTCCTCATTTGATCTTTGCAAACAAAGCTTGCCCTAGCAAGCAACTCCTCCTTTTGTAGTAACTTCTACTAAGATCCAAAATTTGGTTCCCTGTTTAAATTTAAATTCAACAAATCGTTTCCAATTGTAGATGGGGTTTAAAGCTATATTTAGGGAATGATTCCCAGTCATGTCTTTGTGACAGATCATGACCACATGCCTGCCGTAATTAAGAGCTTGAGAAACATCGGCAGCCTTTCCTTCGAGCATGGCTCTATAAAACTGCATTCCAAATAGCCCAAAGAGTGGCTGCAATTACAACAATAATAGAATAAGAAAAATCAGTATCCAAAGAGCATCTCTCCACCCAAATAGGAGCCAATTAGTACCATAAAATGAGCTCCAGGGGGAGCACTTTAGGATAGATTTCTAACCAGCTAAAAAAATATATATTGCAGAGAATATGAATCAATAATGCATGCAATATAAGAAGTTAAAATGAAATAACTATTGCTATTCATTTATTTAATAATAAAAATTTTAACATTTAAATGAAATTTTGATATTTATGAAATACCTGCCATCTGCAGCACAGGTGAAATGAGAAAACAGATTTTTTTTATGGGAGTTGTGTTGTTCACAATAGAATAAGCCAGTTCTTGCTGCATTACATACCCTTGTCATCTTGTCTTTCCAATTCTGCGATTGTTCACTTCCAACATAATTCCAAGTGCCTTCCACCATTCCAAATATTCTTGTGCGGCCTTTTGACTGAATAATTACAATGGACTGCAAGAGCTTTAGGGTAGTTATGGTTTGGCATCTTACAGCTCTGCCTCATAATTCCTTTTCCCGCAAAGCTTTCCTTGCCTGCAAAACTCTCCCACATATTTTCATCAAAATTATACAATCTGTGAGAACTTTAAAAAAATAGATCTAATTTGTGTGTGTGTGTGTGTGTGTTTTCCTGCTATTATTAGAGTTAAAAGTTGACATAAATTTGCTCTCAGTACCAAATTCCGATATATGTTTTCTTCTAACAGGCAGAACAATATCATATACATAGTTTCCATCACGTATCAATTAGCGGATAATAAATAAAATTTGAGAAAGGAGATATGAGATAGAGAGACCTTCTTTAAACACAAAAGGTAACCCCAAAAGGCAGACTGAATACTAATGGCAGCAAATTCATGGATTCTCTCACACATTGATAGCTGGACTGAGGGGCTTCACCTTGAACTATAATGACTGAACCTTCCACTTCATTTACACACTGATGGTTATATTGAGGGGTGCTGGTGAACCAGACAATCTCAGCAGCAACTAGAGCAGTTGTAACAGCTGCTTCAGCAGCAGCAATGGTGGCATGGGCCACAGCAAAAGCATGCTTGTTCTGCTCTTCCTCAGCCTCACCAAGATTTTTTTCATTTAATGATGATAGTGCAGTGAGCGAGGCTAACCTTTTGATCTTGAGCCCTCCAAAAATCCATTTCCTTCTCCTATGCTGATAATTGTTCTAGCAGTGAGGAACAGAATCAAAGACCAAAACTGCACAAATAAGCAAATTACTTTACCATTTCTTGTTTTGAGTTTGTCTCTCTTATAAAGAACCTCTTTACTATGTTGAACCAGCTCTTCTTCTTAGTCATTGGAGAACCAATAAAGAAGGTTCTGATTGATTCTACAACTTTGCTGGTAGGGTGGTTTCTTGTACTACATACATGCATCAGTTCAGAAAAAGAAGTTAAAAGACCAATACCAATACAGAATACTATTGATTAGTAATGGAGCAGATTAGTCAGTGAACTAAATAACAATTGACTTGTGAACTTTTACTGCATGTATAAGAATTGAAAACTGGATGCTAAGAAGAATAAGGTAGAGCCTGAAAACCACTTTGCAGAAGCAATTGTCTAGTTTCTCAAATTGCCAAGAAATTAATACTTTCAAAATTGTACATTAGTACATCTTTGTAGAATGTGAATAAAATTAAAGAATTTCTTACCAATCTACAATATCATCTATTAGTGGTATTCAGCAAATCAAACAAGATTCACCACATCAAGAAATTCATTTTCTCTTCAACATGGATACTAAGTCAGAGAGAGAGCCTTAAATTATGGTCAAGAAGAGGACCAGTCTACATAAAAGAGGAAGCTGTAGAATTGGCAGGCTAATAAGCATCAGTGAGGATTTGCCTGGGATTTGATCAACCCAGAGTTTAGAAAATCATGAAAGCCGCTTGGCAATGTCTTCCTTAACTGCTCAAATCTCCAAACCTGGTGTCTTGCATTGCACCACAAAGGCTGCAAACCTCAGAGTTACTAGTAGGTACAACTGCAGCTACCACACCTTTAATAAGTGCATCTGTGCATGGGTTGAGCATTCAAAAATTGTCTGAGAAAGTACTTTGAGCATTCAAAAATTGTCTGAGAAAGTACTATGGATTTATTTTTAGCCAACCAACTATAACAGTGTACCACAATTTCGTTCCTCATTTTATCATTCCAAACAAAGCTTGCACCTTGTGAGCAACTCTTCCTTTTTGTACTAACTTCTACCATGATCCGAAATTTGGTTCCCTATTTGATCTTAAATTCAAAAAATCGTTCCCAATTGTAGACAGGAGGTCTAAAGCAACATTTAGGGAATGATTCCCAGCCATTGCTTCTTGAAAGATCATGACTATGTACTTTCAGTAATTAAGAGCTTGAGAAGCATCAACAACCTTTCCCTCAAGCATGGCTCTATAATACTGCATTTCCAAATAGCCCAAGGAGTGGCTGCAATTACAACGATAATAGAATAAGGAAGATCAGTATACAAAGAGCATCTCTCCACCCAAATAGGAGCCAATTAGTACCAAAAAATGAGTTCCAGGGGTAGCACTTAGGATAGATTTCTAATCAGTTAAAAAAAAAAAAAAACTGTAGAGAATATGAATCAATAATGCATGCAATATAAGAAGTTAAAATGAAATACTATTTCTATTCATTTATTTAATAATAAAATTTTAACATTTAAATGAAATTCTAATATTTATGGACTTATAGATATGAAATACCTACTATTTGCAGCACAGATGACAATGCTTTGATCAATCTATGCAAGGCACAATATTTGTTTGAAATGACATTTTGTGCACATCTGCTGAGCATCGTGTTGCAGAACATGATATGTAGTCCTAGCCTGCAATCATCAAATCACAGTTGATAGCTAACCCAATAATTCATATAAATTACTATGTATAAGAGGTATTAATGAGGTGAAATTTCAAACACGGTACAATACCTCTTTTAGGCATTTTATCATACAACTATGTGCCCGAGCATATAGAGTTCGCAAAATTCAAATAAATTACTAACTATAAGGGATATTGATAAGGTAAAATAATTTGAACATATGGTAACCAAAATTTTAAGGACACAATGATATTAATGGACTTAATGGTTATAAAATACCTGCCATCTGCAGCACATGTGACAATGATTTGATCAATCTATGCAAGGCATGATATATGTTTGAAACGACAATCTGCACAGGCACAGTATTAAAAGGGCATCCTGCCATTCTGTGCACGTATACTAATAACCTGCAATCATCAAATCACAGCTGATAGCCAAGCCAATATCTTAAATAAATTACGAAGTATATGAGATATTGATGAGGTAGTAAAAAATTTCAAACACGATACAATATATCTTTTAGGCATTTTATCAAATAGCTGCCTGCCCAAGCATAAAGTGTTCACATAATTCAAATAAATTACAAACTATTTGACTCTAAAATTTCAGAGTGCCAGAAGTTCAATTGTTAAAAGAGGAAAATAATTCAATTTAACTTACCTCCATGTTTTGAAATTCCAATATAACGTTTAGCGGTTCAGAAGCTAGTCTCTGCTGCAACACTGCAAGAATTAGCCTGGGTTAGGGTTTGAATTATTAAAATTGTATTGTTCATATACAAACATAGAGGATTTTGTTGTATTCTGCTTTTGATGTCAACAATGTAATGAGAAATATTATGGAACCAAATAATGGTGTACCTGGAAGGAAGGAGTATCTATTATGAGTAAATATTGCTCTTTGTTTTACAATTTTTTTATTGCTGCTCCTCCTCCACCTCATAGACAGACCTATGATCAATCGCAACGCGAGGGACGTTGGCTATCTTGGACCACTCTCGCCCGCCTTTCTTGCAGTGTTGTTTCAGCAATGGACACCCGTTAATATAAAGTTGCAGAAGCGAGGGAGGTAGGCCCTTCTCTGGGAGGGATGCGAGTTTAGGGCAATTTCCGATGTACAATCTTTCAAGAGCAGAGAGATTTTGAAAGCCCAAAGAAGATAGAATTACTATATTTGGAATGCTACAAATCTCTAGCTGGGTAAGAGAGGAAGGAAGCGTCATCGTCAGCTTCCCATCTTGCTCATCTGGAAACGACTGCCAATCTGGAATTCCACCATAAATACCGAGTGATGTAAGAGAGGTTAGTCTGTGCAATCCCCACACAGTTACTTGCTTACAGATATTCTCCCCGCCAAATGAGAGTGATGTTAGACTGGTGGGGTACCCCTCTTCTGGAAAGTATATGATGCTTGGACAATTGTTGATACGAAGAGACAACAATTTGTTGAGGTTCGGCATGCAGTTGGGCCAGGCCTCCAGTTTCTTACAGTCGTAGATCAAAAGCTCTCTCAAGCTGGTGGGGAGTAACCCTCCATCTGGGAAGGAAACAAAACTAGGGCAGTCACTTATCTCGATCTTATTGAGGTGGCAGAGTTTGTGTAGGCCCACCGGTAAGGATTTCAACTTTGCACAACTTCCGATTTTAAGATTTTCAAGAGACGCATTGTTGGGTAAGTTGTTCGCTATTGACTCCATCTTTGGACAGTTGAATACAGCAAGGTATTTAAGAGCTGTAGGTAACTCATTTTTTGATGATAAGGATATGAACTCTATGCATGACATAATCAGAAGGCTTTTAAGCGTGGTGGGTAGGTCGCCACTTGATGATAAGCATTTTAGAGATGGACAGCTGTTAATACACAAGTACTCAAGAAGAGAAGAAGAATTAGAAGAAGCCTCTCCCTCATCTGCCAAAAACTGCAAATTCTCACAACCACTTATATTTAGCGTTTTCAAATTTTGAGGCAACTGACCTCTTGAAATCAACGTCAAAGAATTACAACTCATAATGCTTGCCCTTTCCAAACATGTACAATTAGAGATTGACAAGGATTCCAAACCACTACAACCATAAATATTTAGTGTCCTTAAAGTAGATGTCAAGCTGACGTTGACAAGGCTTGAGCAATCTCTTATATCCAGCGTTATAAGGGATTTGAATTCATCCTGCCACAAAGATGTTAGCTCCTTACAATTATCTATCTTTAGATTTTCTACCTTAGCTAACCCATGCATGAACTCCTCCGTCAAGCTTTTCACATATGGAATAGAAAGAATAGTTGACTTTGGAAAGCATAACTCATCTGTACTTCTGCTCACCACCCCTTTACATCCCTGAATTTCTAATGCATGAAGCTTTGGGAAGTTTGGAATTGAAACGTCCAATTGCTCACATCCATTAATAGAAATTTTTTCCAATAATGGAACATGGTGAGGCAATTTTCCTTGCAATTTAGGGCATTTAGAAATAGAAAGCTCACGCAACTGAGGGAATTCTTCATATTCAACTTTGCATGGAATCCAATCTTTCCATTCTTGCATATCCTTAAAGCAAAGTGACTCTAAGGATGGAAAAGGTTTTGGGCAATCTTTCCCATAAAACTCAAGACCAACGGTTTGCACTGCAGACAATCCTACAAGGACAAGGTCTCTCAACAATGGTAATTGTCCAATTGCAGGTAAAGATGTACATTTTCTGCACCTCTCAATCCTTAGGAGCACCATATTAGAAAATGATCGATGTCCAAACCAAGTTGGGAATTTTGCACCAACATAGCCATCAATTGAAATTTCTTTCACCGTTGTTGAAGGTTGTAGCATGTCAAGAATATCTAGACTAGCTCTTTGATCAAGCTCGGACTCCCATTTCATCACCAATACATTTAAATTCTTCTTACCAAGTAAGTTGGCCCTTCTTGCATCCTCGACATCAAGCACATTCTCCAAGTGTGAAATGCAAAGTGTTCCCTTAAGAGACTCCAAGTTCATCAAGTCCCCTATTTTCGATGCAGTATCTTTCCCCACAACAAAATTAGACAATGTTTGTAGGTTTTTTAATTCTTTTATTCCCACTGGCATCTCTTTGATTAAATGGGCCCCTTCAATATCAAGATGCCGAAGATTGACTAGATTCCCAATTTTCTCCGGTAACTTTATGAGATAGCGACAACCTTTCAATAACAATGTTTGCAAATTGTATAAAGAACTTGTTGATTCTGGTAAACTTCTAATCAAAGTTTTAGAAAGGTTGAGGTATCTTAGATGTTTCAAATCACCGATTGAACTTGGTAACTCAAAAATTTGATATCCATATAAAGATAATACCCTTAAACATCTAAACTGTGGCAACAGACAACTAAAAACATAATTTGTTAAGTAGCTGGGGTAATATATTGGTAGAGGTAGGAAGGTCCGTATATGCATATCGTTTGTCAAGCCTTTAAATTTTGTGATGCCATCATATGCACAATGAGCATAGGAGAAATGACGTACCTTTGTAGAAATCTTGGGTTGCATATTACCACCTGATTTATCTTCCAACCAATAGCACAATTGTCCCGCTGCCCATTGAGCTAAATCATTGATTAAGTCGTGCATGACAAAGAGTGATTTATTCCTACTTGATTGTTGAAAAAGTGATCGCTGATATAAATCACGAAAATACTCAACACCAAGATCTTCCATTGGCTTATGCTCTTCTGATTCTTGAACCAAACCTTCCGCCATCCATAACAAGACTAGTTCTTGTTCCTCAAATTCATAATCTTTTGGGAATAGTGAACAATAGGCAAAACATCTCTTTAACTGTGAAGGGAGATATAGATAGCTCAATCTAAGGGTTGGTAGAACATCTCTATTTTTTTCTGACATATCCCATATCTTGTTATCGAGCACTTTTTTCCACTCATCATAATGCATAGTACGTAATAGGCCTCCAAGAGCTTTTGCTGCCAAAGGCAATCCCTGACACCTTTCCAAAATTTTAGGACCAAATTCTTGAAGTTCTGGATATGCGCTAAAATCTGCTGTCCCCAATGTGTTTTGGATAAATACAACCAAGCAAGCATCATCTGACAACTTGTTCAACTTGTAAGCTTGAGTAGTGCCCATTATTGATGAAACACGATCATTCCGAGTTGTGACGATAATCTTACTTCCTGGAGCCCCAAATTCAAATGGACAACGCAGTCTAGTCCAATCATTATAGTTTTCATTCCATACATCATCCAAAACGAGTAAGAACTTTTTGCCTGATAATTTCCCCTTCAATTTGACCTGTAGTAACTCTAAATTATTATCGTTGCAGGATGCAGAAGTTAAAGATTGTAGAATTTCTCTTGTCACCCTTACAATGTCAAAATCTTCAGCAACACAACCCCATGCTTTCACGTCAAAATAATGGCTCACCTCAATGTCATTATAGACTAGTTGGGCAAGAGTTGTTTTACCCATTCCCCCCATACCAAGTATGGGAATAACAGAGAGCTGAGCATTACTCGATTCACCGCTTAACAACAACTTGACAATAGCCTTTTTATCTTCTTCTCTGCCATGAGTATGACCTTCATTCACTAGAGAAGTGGTGGGCCCCCTCGGTCTTGTTGCTCCAGTTCTTCCCAGGCCTGCATTTTCTCTCAATTCCAGATCTTTCTTATCAGTCACTATATTTTGCAGTCTTGTATCAATCTCTTCAATCTTGGACCGCATTGTGGTAGCAAAACTTCGATTCGAACCAATACAAGCATCAACGACCTTCCGCACCTTACTTGTGCTGGGTTCAGTGTTCAACTTGCGTCCCAAAGCTTCAGTAGCAAACTCGTCCAAGATGTCGTCCACATCATAGGCCAAGTCTTCCAGCTCATCCAACCAGATCTTCACGAACCTGTTTGTCATCCGCTTCTCTTCTGCGTCATCCAGAACTGCATGGATCTTCATCAACGTTGTCCTCCACCTCTTGAGGTCAGCATCGACTTTCTCTTCCTGAAAGAACTTCAGCAAATCAGCGGAAGTTAAGTTGTCAAACAGCTTCCCAAAGAAAGCGGATAAAGCAGCCTCTCCAATTACAGACATGATTCGCTCGTGGGAAACAAGGAAATACTGAAAATGAAATGAATTAACCAAAGTGACACTCCTGATCTGAAAATTGAGTTCGGAGAGAAGACTGAAAGATGTTTACTTTGATCTGCAAAGTCTTGCAGTGAGAGACTTTTCCACAGAAGAATTGGTGGAGGAAAGAAAAGACAAAGAAAAAGATATTTGATGAGATTCGGTAGAAACGGGTGGATGAGAAAAAAAGACGAGAAAAAAAAATATTGGAATAAAAAGAAGACAGAAAAGAGGGAAGAGGGTTTAGTGGGTTTTTTTTTTTTTTTTTTTTAATTACAATTATACTGGTCCACAACAAATTAAAAATAAAATTATACTTGCCCATAACAAATTAAAAATAAAATATATCACAATAGTTGTGGTGTGAACGTCAAAAGAAAATTAAATTTATCAATAAAATATTAAACTGGACTGACTACAGTTAAAAACAAAGACTTATGAAAATATCATGATATTTTATTACACAGTTGACACCATAATTTCACAATAATTTTAGAATGAAGTTTATTTAGCATATTATTATTATTTCTTATTTGGAATTACTACTAACATCACTTTTTTTTTTAATTTGCCGTTAATTATTTGCCACATAATTTTTTTTTAAATAGTTACATAGATTTTGTTGTGAAATTTTTGTGAAAATATTATACCCTTATCTACCATTAATAACTTGTCACATGATTTAAAAAAAAAAAAAAAACAATTACATAGATTTTATTGTAAAATTTTTGTAAAAATATTGTATCCATAACTTGCATTATGGCAAAAAAAAAAAAAAAAAAGTTTGAAAGTAGCCATTACTTTACAATATTTTCACAACAAATTATAGTGGTAAGTTGTTTTTTGTTCTAATTTAATTCGCCACTTAAATTACATTTTTACCTATCCATAGCAACCAAAAATAACATGTTGTTTAGAATTTGTTATGAAAGATATTGTGAAAATGTTGTAAAAAAAAAAAAAAAAAGTGTGCCAAAACGGACCTATTCTATGAACGTAAGATATACATAGTTTTAAGAAAAGATTATGAGAATTGGATAGACACATGTGTATTGCTGTTAAACTGCTTTTTATTTACTCAGTTTGAGATGAAGAATCCTAAGTCCTAACATGTAGGGATTATGAGCATGATATAAACACATACGTAGGCTTTTACATTGCTTTTATTATGCTTAAGCATTGCTGAAGACGGCAAGTTTGAAATGCTAGAGAAATTTTAATGTATTGAGTTTGTTTTCATAGATACTACTGAGTTTTCGCTTTTTACTTACAAAAGCTTCTGTTCCGACTACTATGATTGTTTTTATGTTGTGTACATGAGCTGCTATATCTCAATTTATTGACATCTAGATGCTGAAATTGGTTTAAATTGCACCTTCTTTGAGATCGTTGATTTCTTTTATATCGAAGGGTGAAAAAGCACACATGGTAATGTCATAATTGTTCTCTAAAAATTAGTGATTTAGGTATTAATTATTCTTATTAAAGGGGAAAAGGATTGCATTAATTCCCCACTCTCCTCCATGTCATCATCTTCTTTCTCTCATCCTCTCTCACATCTTTCTTCTTGCTCTATGTACTCTCAGGCCATCACCATTGATTTCTTAACAATATTGTCTTGAGGTACTCGAAAATTTTAGAAATATATGGTCAAAGTCACAATTGTTTTAGAGAATGATTGTTGAGGCTATGTCTTCTAAAACTCTCATGACAAATTTTACTCTAGGTGCTGCCAAAACACAAAACTCAATGGACGAAAAAAAATTTCTCCTTTTTTCAGACCATATACTGTGGTTAATTAATGGCAAAACAATACTCCTTCCATAATAAATGAGTTTGCAAAATGGTAATCATGTTTATTAAAACAAAATAAAGACAGCTTGGATTTACAATTTAATCTTGAGCATTTTATGAATGGTGGAGGCCTGAAAGTACATAGTGCAAAGAGAAAGATGAGAGGAGGAAGATGATGATATGGAAGAGAATAGAGAGTTAATGTTGTGGTTTTTTTTTTTTTTTTTTTAATAAGAAGAGTTAATGCCTAAATCACTAATTTCTACGGAATAATAACGACATTACTATGAGTGTTTTTTTACCCTTAAATCTAATAGTAATTAATGTTTGCCTACAATTCTAGTATTACCCTTTTTTTAGATAAAATTATGGTATTACCTAAAGTTCCAAGAAACTTTCCACTCCTCCAATTGAAACTCTATTTATCTCATTATTTATTAGGATGCTTTAATTAGGTGAACTATGTTATTTAAGTGGATCCATATCCCGTGCAATTCGTAGGATATTGCACGGGTGCAATAGCTCTATTCTCAGCCATAAATTTAATCTAATGGCTTAAGCCTTTGACACCTCATCAAATGACAAAAATACTATTTTGCCCTTAAAAAATTTCACACCCGCCCACTGTTTCTGTTTCAATTTTAGTAAAACACTCCCTCTTCTCTCTCTCTCTCCCACTTCAACCGGTTTCTCTCTCGCCGCCACCGCTCTCTCATCCTCCATGCATCCCCAACCTCATCGTCACCGCTGCCAGCATACCCAACTCAGACCCATCAGCAAAATCGAAGCAATCATCAACTCACCTTTGTCTATGGCTGAATCTCCATGGCTATAGCAAGCAGCCACCAAATCCCTCACCACCACCGGTGATGCTTGCCGCTATGGCATTCTCCTCGTCTCACTCTCTCTCTCTCTCATCTGGGTTTCTCTGTTTTCTCCTTCTCTCAAGCCCAGCCGTGGCCGAGCTTCTGCTTCCACTCATACCTATCGCCGTTGGCGGTGCCTCTCATCGACGTGACAACCACTGGTGGCCGCGGGTCCAGCTCTTTTATTCTTTATTTTCTTTCTCTTTTATTTTTTTTTTTCAATTTTTATTTGCCTTTTAGACAAGACCGAAACCCCTTTGACACTCATTTTGTTTCATTTTTTTATTAGTTTGATGAATAACATTTTGTTTCAGTTTTGATTAGCTTGATGAATGGGTTTTCTTGTTTGGATTTCTGGAATTAGCAATAACTGTTATTATTGGCATTTTTAAAGCTGGTTTTTGGGTGGGCATTGAAGATGTTTGTTGAAATGCTTCATAGAGTTTTAGTTTATCTCTCTGTATTCTGCCTTTTCTTTTTTGGATTTTTATGCTAAAACTGTGATGCTATGTGTATGGAAATTGGATTTTTTTT
>JAYJMT010000115.1:0-50000 GCA_036321655.1 Quercus alba
CTTTTTAAGAGAATTGAGCAATTCCACTGAACTATAAGACTCTTAATGCAGTAAAAGAAGGAATTCCAAGAAACCAAAACTCTGGTTATTTGTTTTTTCATATTCAATCCATTTAAAAATTTACCTTTGTAAGGTTGATCTCTAAATGTACTCAATTAATTTCTGTAAAGAAGTAAGAGGGGTTTGAATTCAAATTCTCTTTTATAGAAGAATTGGCAAATTCCATTGAGTTACTAGACTCTTCTTGCAATGAAAGAAAGGTTTCCGAACTACCAACTATTGTTAATCGTTTCTTCATATTCTATCCTAGTCACCTCACTCATTCTCCTCCTCTGTTGACAAAATTCCCTTTCTATTTCATTACAGCATTGTCGACCACCATAGTAGAACTTCACCCAAGACCCATAAACCAACGCACAATGATGCCAAATAGGTCAAGGCGTACTCTTCTCTCTTATGAGCCCAAATGTAGACCTAGGAAAATAGGACTTGGCACAATAACTTGCCTAAACCCAAACGACAAAATATGGTATGGGTCATATTTATTTCAATTAGTTTTGGACCTAATCCGATCTAACCTAAACTTGGTTAGATCGAGCCTTTAGTATTTAAATTTAAATTTAAGTTTTAATTAACTCATTTTCAATGTACATTAATATACTAAAATTATATTATAAATTTTATATTATAAATGAAAATATTAATGACACTAATCTCCAGGTTTAAGCTATTGGTACAATTATTGGATTCTAATTTTATTTGCTCATAAAGTATGTTAAAGTTTTGTGTGTGAAAAAATATGGGTTATTTTGGGTTGACCTAACCTATCAAAGTCTAGACAAGGGTCTTAGGATCAACAACTCGTTTTAGACCAATAGGTTTTTTACTTGAATCCATCCAGGTAAAACCTAAACCCAATTAGTCTGACCATTTGCAAAGTCTACCTAGGTGTATGCCAAACTCAATAAAGAGAACTCCCTTGAGTAGGAAGATAGTTCCAAGGTTTGGGGTTTGAAATTGGAGGCCTTTGATTTTATTTAGATTCATTTAATTAGATTACTCAATGGGTCTTTACCTATTTAATCCAAATGTTTGATTAGGTTAGGTCAAGTCCCACCAAAATTAAGTGGGTCGTGGATGGGTTAATGAGTTTGGGTAAAAATTGTCACCCCTAGCTAAGTGTGAGATATCATGCATGTTGAGTATGGTGTTCCTCTCTCTTTTGGAAGAAAAACAAATTGTGACTGAATTTATATATAGACCAAGAAGGATGTCTTGAACTTTTTTTTCTTTACCTAATATGTTCTTAACCTAACATGTTCTATTTTATTCTAAAAGTTTTATATATTGTATAAGTTTGGATTAGCTTTTTTTCTTTTAACTTTTTTAACTTATTTGCTTATGTACAACTTCATAAAATTCTCAATTTTTTGAAGTACAACTATAATTTGGCAACTTTCAACAAAATGCTAATTGAAAAACTCACTTAATTTGTAGGTGATTTTAACCTCTCCTTCTTTTTCAATTTTTTTTTTTTTTTCAAGTTTGATGTATAACATTGTATACACATTTTTTTTTTTATTTAATCGAATTAATTGTTATCGTAACAAACTATTGGAACTATTATTGGATTCTAATTTTATTTGCTTATAAAGTATGTTAAAGTTTTGTGTGTGAAAAAATACGGGTTATTTTGGGTTGACCTGACCTATCAAAGTTTAGACAAGGGTCTTAGGATCAATAACTCATTTTAGACCAATAAGTTTTTTACTTGAATCCATCCAGGTAAAACCTAAACCCAATTAGTCTGACCATTTGCAAAGTCTACCTAGGTGTATGCCAAACTTAATAAGGAGAACTCCCTTGAGTAGGAAGACAATTCCAAGGTTTAGGGTTTGAAATTGGAGGCATTTGATTTAATTTAGACTCATTTAATTAGATTACTCAATGGCTCTTTACCCATTTAATCCAAATGTTTAATTAGGTTAGGTCAAGTCCTACCAAAATTAAGTGGGTTGTGGATGAGTCAATGACTTTGGGTAAAAATTGTCACCTCTAAGTGTGAGATATCAAGCATGTTGAGTACGGTGTTCCTTTCTCTTTTGGAAGAAAAAAAATTGTGACTGATTTTATATATAGACCGAGAAGGATGTCTTGCGGTTGGTTTGATTAGCTTGATTAGTCTCTATTTTAATTTGTGCTCAATTGCACTTTGCACTACCGTTTGTATCAAGATTCAATTGCAGGCTGCAGCATCTTTGTAGTAAAAAAATATTTAATTATAGTAGAATTCAAAAGTTTATTCCAAAAAGTTTTTATCTGTTCTAATTTAATTCTACAAAAAAATATATTAAATTAAATTCTAAATTATTTTGATGAAGTTTCTTTAATATTATTATTTTTTTAAGTAAGAGTCGTCACATGCACTGAGGGATCAAAAATGCTAAATTCAATATGTAATTTGTTTGGAATTCAGTCTTTTCTTTTTTCTTTTTTTTTTTGCATTTTTTATTTTGACCAAAAATAAAATTTTTTTTTTCTATTTCATGGTAAAAAAAAAAAAAAAATGTTACATAGTTTCTTGTAAATCCAGATACAAAGAAGTGATGTCCCAACAATTTTTCATTATTATTTTTTTCATTTTGCTTTTAATATAGATTTATTCATTCAACCCAGTATAATTGACTTGTGAATTTTGTGACATACCTAAACAAGATTCAAGTGATGCAACTTGACTCGATCGATTTTAAAACACTTGTTTAATTACATCCATAACATTGAAAATATTGGTACATCTTTTGAATGTAATGCATCATGAATGCCCATTTGTAAACACAAAGAATTCCAATCAAGGTTGTCAAAATCGGGATCTTACGTAGGATCGTGAGAGGTAGGTAGGATCGTGGATTGTAAGATCGGATTGTGGATCGTAAGATCCTACCTATTTTCAGATTTTAAGTAAAAAACCTATTGATAGTGACTTTATATGTTATATAATCACTTAAAATATGAATCTATCCATTAAAAAAAAATTGCATTATAAAATGTAATTTACACGCACTACATCGTTCTCATGTCATTCTAATGAAACAAAATATATTTAACTTTTAACATAATGTATCTAAAAAATTCAATACATGTTTAAGTAGCAACTAAGTACCAAAATATTATCTACACATATGGAAAATGTTTTCCAAATTCTAAGTTCCAAATCCAAAATAAGTTAGGCTAGTTAGCATATAAAAAATAGCTAACTACAAATTTACAATATGTAATCCAAAAGAGAATTCTCAATCTAAGGTAAACTAGCTAATTAAAAATATGAAATCCAAAAGAGAATTCTCATTCTAAGGTTCTTCTAATCTAATTATTGTCATTGTCATATCCCATTTCATCATCTAAATAGTTTAGGTTTTGTTTTTGAAAATGTTAAACTTAAGTACTATAGGTTTTTTTGAGATTTTATGTTGACATAAGGGTAAATTTGGGACTTCAATTCATTATTGGGCTTTTGATAACCCATTGGGCTTGTGGGTTTAGGTGGATTATCTTACCCAAATGAATCCCACTTAAAAAAAAAAAAAAAAAAAAAAAAAAAATTCAATCCAAATGGTAGGATCAGTAAGATCAGTAGGATCCCATACGATTCTATGCGATCCTACACGATCCTACATACGATTCTACCATTTTTACGATCTTGTTATTATGTTAAACTGTTTGGTGAGGTGGGATCGTAAAATCGTGCGATTTTACGATCCGGATCGCGATTTTGACAACCATGATTCCAATTAACTCAAATGTACATATCAAGTATTTTCTCATCAAATAAAAGATATAGTTTGAAATTCATCTTTACAAAAAACTAATTGATATTTTGATCTAATAGTCAAAAGTGATTGGTATCCCTCCCGATGTTAATTGAAATCATATCATATCTAACAAATATATAAAGTTTCACTAAATATTAAATGATATCTTAGTTTAATGATAAGGATAAATCACCACTAAGTCTATAGGTTCAAGTCCAATTATGTGTATATATATAAAAAAATTCACAAAGAATATCAATTAAACTTTTATAGATGTACATATCAGGTCCGTTGGATTCTAAACTTTCCTATTCAGGCCATCAGGTGAAATGTAGAGGGTTTATTTATTTATTTTTTTATTTTTGAGAAAGAGGTGATATGTATCGTTTGTTTGTATATATATATTTTTTTCATAAGCCTCGTATTTGCTTACATTTTTTGGGATTGAAAATTTTGTAAAATTTATATTTAAATTTAAGATATTAGAAAAGGGGATTAAACCTCCTTGCCCTTTCTTCTTTTTTATTCTTAAAAAAAAAAAAAAAAAAAAAGGAGGTGCCAGTAAACAGATCAAAGAGAGAAATAAAGAAACCCAAAAGAAAATATGAATTAGAATTCAAGGTCATTAGCCAAAACTAAAAAAGGAATTTAGAGGAAAAATATGTATAATTAATTCCCAACAAGATAGAAAATTAGAAGTATATTGATTTTTACTTAGTAACCAAATACTTTTGTTTGTAAATATTTCGTGCGCACACACACACACGTATATATGATAAAAATGCGTAACTTTATTAAGATAAAGATAAAAAAAATATATCTTGAGTCAAGGCTGACTCAATCATACTAGGATTTTCTTTTATCCAAATTACATAACTAGCAACATTCTTAACATTTTGAGCCAAGATGTGTGCTGACCGGTTACCTAATCTTTTGACATGAGATATTTGTACCCGTCTAAACTCTTGAAACTTATGGCAAATTCCCTCAATAATATTACTTATTATAGTTAGTGGCTCACTCACACCATTCAAAGCATAAGCCACAATCTGGGAGTCACACTTACAATTACTTCCTGTATACCCACATCCAAAGCAAAAATAACACTTTCTTCTACTGCTTTAGCTTCTGCTTCCAGTGGTCCCAATAGCAAAAATAACACTCTTCCCTCATTGCCTCAAATAACAGCCCCCACAGCGGCAGACTGAGAGCTAGAAAAGATCGCTCCATCAACATTAATCTTATACCATGGAGATTGTGGAGCTTCCCATTGGGCACAGACCGGGTCCACAGGCAGAGCGAAACTGAAGTTGGCTATCTAAAATTCGTCAAGCAGAAATCTAGCCTTGTGAAGAATTGCCCCATTGACTTGACTCAGTTTACATGAACTTCATTGCAATTATACCATATACTCCATGCCACCATGACCACGAGCTCTAAAATTTCTTCCCCTAGTTGTTGCTCAAATTTTAAGTGCCACGAGGTCGATAAACTTAGGGAATATCCTCCCGTGAGTATCAAACGGAATTCCAGTGAGTATCCACACTTCTCAAGCTTTTTTACAATGACCACTACTCTCTGGCTCACAACCACACACTACACATAGAGGATCCTCAGTAATCCTCCTTCGGTATAAGTTATCCTTTGTCGAAAGTATGTTTTTACGAGCTCTCCAAGCAAATGACCTGACCTTATTTGGAATATGAAGCTACCACAATTTTTTTTTTTTTTTTTTTTTTTGATTTTACACATTGGATGAACTCCTAGCAGATCCGACACCCCTGATGCCACCGCCAATCTATATGCACTCTTGACCAGGAAATTCCCCTTTAGTGAGTACATCCATACCATCCGGTCAGTAGGCAATCTCGTACTTAAGGGAATATTCAATATGGCCAAAGCATCACCTGGTGAAAAAATTTCTATGATCAGTGCTGAATTCTAGGCTTGAGTATAAGGGTTAATGAGAAGTGATACCATCCCATCCAATGGAACATCCACAAGCCTGGAGGTAACTGTGAAGGTAGATGGTTTATGTAACCACTTACCCTTCAAGATATTAAGAGAAAGCCCATTATCCACTTGCCATCTTTATCCCTTCTGAACAAGAGATTGTGCTGCCATGATACTTCTCCGTGCATAGGAGGAGTGGCTTCCCATCTCTACAAATAAAAGATCACCATCTGAGAAATAATGAGCCTTGAAGACTTTATAAACCAGTGAATTTATAGCTGTTTGTAGGCACCAGCCTTGTTTAGCCGACAACGCTAAATTGAAGGCCTTTAAATCGCGAAAACCCAAACCACCTTCCTCCTTGGGTATACACATCTTCTCCTAACTAAGCCATGCCATTTTATTCTTGTCATTAGTTTGTCCCCACCAAAATGTATGCACCATACTAGTCATCTCATCACAAAGATTGTTAGGAAGCTTAATCACACTCATGGTATATGCTAGCACCGCTTGAGCAATAGTTTTAATCAAAATTTCCTTCCAAGCATTGGAAAGCAATTTTTCTTTCCATTATGATAATTTATTATTCAACATCTCAAGCAATTGGTGAAAAGTATTTTGCTTATTTTTCCACACTAAAAAATGGTAAACCCAATTTTTCCTCGTGTTCCTTTATGATATCAGCCCCTAAATGATTCTTAATCACAGATGTGAAATTTTTGGCCCACGTGTACAGATGGTAAACCCAATTTCTTTCCATTACTACTACTTTACTACTACTTTCCTTATTTATTTTGCTTACTTTACTTTAAGTAATGCAGATAGTCCTGCACATATTAAAAACAACAAAGGCGACAAAGGTCCCCCTAACGTAAACCTCTAGTAGAAAATATGAATATTTTATTGTGTAAGAATTTTTTTGCAAATGTTGCTTCACATATGTACACTACGTTATTGATTTATTCTTCTTCTAAAAAAAATCCGTTATTGATTTATTCTCAAAAAAAAAAAAAAAAAAAAGTTTTGATAGGCGAATACATAATTCTCTTACAATAACGTGATCTTGTAACATCCTAATGCCAAAGTGACTTATTATTATTATTATTAAAAAAAATTACTTTAATCATGGAAGATTTTTAGACTCCTTTACATTTGTGGGATCCAGATAATGCACATGTCATCATGTTGTAATTATTACTAAATTTCTCATGAAATACTCTTTGTGAGTTCTAAGTGTTGGTGTTTCATGCATGGTTTTAAAAATCGGTACGGTTAATGAACTAAAAAAGGGAGTGGTTATCGGTTTTTTGGTCCGAATGGTGGTCAAACCGGCGACATCATAAATAAATAAATAATAATTTTAAAATTAAAAAAATAATAAAAAATATATATAATAAATTTATAACTAATAATATTTAGTTTTTATATGTGTGTATTTAGTTTTCACGTACTATATTTAGAAAATTATTTTACAACTTATATATAAGAAGTTATTTTTTGTTTTTTGAGGGGGATATATATAAGAAGTTATATAAGTATCACATCAACTCCAATAAAAAAATATCAAATTAACAATAAATAATAACAGAGTAGTAGTAAGGTTGGTTTATTATTTAATTTATATATTTAGTAATTATATATATAATTATTTGGATACTCCCATTGTTTTGTTTTTTGTTTTTTGTTTTTTTTTGGACTGAAGACGATAGAAAATCGGGTGTTGTAGTTTTGTTATTTGGGAGCAGCATGCAAATAATGAGCTGTAAAGTAATGTGGGTATCTAGGTCCAGGAAGTATAAAGAAAAAAAGTATTAATAAATAACTAGACACTATCACCGCGTACTCTTAAAGCGGTAGTCACCCTATAAATATAAATGCTTGTGAGGTGTGGGGAGCAAGGGTCAGGGTTCAAGTCTCCAAGAGGGAGCTTCACACACATATACACTTAGATTAGGCTAGAGTAGAAATTCTATCTTGTATAAAAAAAAAGAAAAAAAAAAAAGAAAAAAAAGGAGTAAGTACTATTGGAGTATAGAGAATGGTGATCTATCCTCTCACATTCATAGTGGGGTCCACTCATTAAAGTCATGCTGGAGTCCATCATAAATATAAGAGAAGGGAAGACCATTTCTCCATACTCCAAGAGTACTTAAGAATTTTCCCTAATTTAGACTTCATATTTCTCATTTTATTTAGTCTCCAAAGTTCAAACTGCTTCTTCTATGCTCCAGCCTTAAGTTTATCTCTTAGTCTCTCTCGTTGTAGCAAAATTCAAGATAAAATATCAGTGAGTTGAAGAAGCTAAAGGTTATCCACCTCAAGAAATAATCAAGGATCACACTCTCTCTTCATAAAACATGTATCATGGTTCTAAAATTTTTTAAACCTATATTTCATCTTTTTTTTTTTTGGTTCAAAATGATTGTTTTGATCTATCATCAAACATTTTAAAACCAGTTTAACCGCACCAGTTTTTGGTTTTGCTGGTTGAACTGGCGATTTTCGGTTTTTTTATACTTTTTTCTTAATTTTTGGTTTTTAATGATAACCGGATTGGATTGGTGTTTGGTTCCCGGTTGTACTGGCCGGTTCGGTTTGGTTTTTAAAACCATGGTTTCATGAGTATCACGTTCAACACATGTTGATTTCCTTTTCATTTCTTTTTTTGAGAAAAAACACATGATGATTTCTTTTGTTGACTTTGTGTTTCAGCGATAATATTTTCTAAAAAGTATTTTTAATAAAACTATCTCATTTTCCAATGTTTGGTAGCAACCTTAAATGAGTTAAAAAACAATCTCATAGCTTCATTTATTTAACTTGTTGTGAGATAGAGTCATTTTCCAAAAAAAATAGTGGAAAACAATCTCTAAAAATAAGCCACTCTTTTTTTATTTACCAAGGATAAATTTTCTTTAACTATTTTTTTTTTACTCTACCAAATACTGGAAAATATGGAAAACTGTCTTTACACAAGATTTTTTATTGAAACAAAGTTAATTGATTTTGAAAGATTTTTGGACTCGGTTACATTAGTGGGCTCAATATAATTCACATATCATCATGTCATAATTATTACTAAATTGGACAAAATCAAGATACAAACCAATTTGTAGCAAAAGAATCAACTCCATTAAATATATTTTTATTATCTGTAAATTTTGACAAATTCAAATTTGAATTATATTTTCTTCTTATATTCTCTATCATTACAAAATTTTAGAAGATCAATAATTATGTCATCAATCAAATGTTGAAAATTTAACTTTTGCTAAAGAACATGCATGCAATCTAACAATTTGATTTTCAAATTATGTAGCCTATGCTAATATTTTTAGTGGGAATTGTAATCATTGATTATAACTAAGTTTCTAGCAAAATTTTCTCATGAAATACTCTATTCACAATTGTGATGCCTAAGTGTTAGTGTTTAATGAATATCACGTTCAACACATGTCGATTTCTTTGGTTGACAAAAATCAACGAATATTAATCGTCCTTGAATTTATTCTTATCAAAGAATTCCCCTAATAAGTTAACTTTAGTTCCAATATACATTATATTTAAGGTTCATTGTAAAATAACAATTCAAAAAAAAAAAAAATGTAGCTACTAAGATTAGGTTTTTTTTTTTTTTAGACATAAATCACAGAGGCCGAATGATGTAAATCCTTCCCCTTCTCTCTCAAAATCCTTTTATCTTTATATATATATACACACACACACACACACACACACAATAAGCACAATTAATCAAATCAACTAAAAATTTACACTTTTTTTTAAGAAGGATTCATTATCCACTTAATCTTGATTGTTAAAATAAATTGTTTTAAGGTTAGGTTTAAGACATTAAATTTTTGTTTATTGTTTTCTTAAAAAATATTCAATTGTATAATTATTTATCTTTCAATTTTGGCCCCAGTGTTCGGATGATTATGCGATAATTTCAAAAGAAAAAACCTAATAAAAGTCCTGATGAAGATATGTACATAGGGTTGGGTTGGGGCCTGGAGCCTAGAGCAAGTAATGCCTCGTGGATTAAAATCTGGAATGATTGTATTCTAGTGCTAATGATTGTTGTTTATCTATCACAGGAAAAAGGAAGCTAACGATTGAAAACATGGCCATGCCTATTTGGGGAAAAAAAGATACTATCATTGACGTTACACAAGCCAGGGAGCCTAACTGGGACCCCAAGTGTTGCATCTATAGGGTCCCCCAAAGACTTCGTAATGTAAATAAAAATGCCTACACTCCAAAGTTAATTTCAATAGGCCCTGTTCATCGCAACAATGGCGAACTAAAGGACATGCAAATGTGGAAAGAAAGTTATTTAAAGGAGTTCTTTTCTCGGATTAGCAAACCCCAGAAGGAGTTTGCATGCATCATTGAAAAAAATGAAGATGAGATCCGCCGTTGTTATGCAGTAGAGATTTCTCTACCCGAAAAGAAAGATTTCGTGAGAATGATTCTATTGGATTCTATCTTTATCATTGAGCTCTTCTTGAGGAATGAGGATCAAAAATATGGAAAGGATTATATTTTAAGTAAACAATGCCTGAAGGATGGCATAATGCAAGACTTGATATTACTTGAGAATCAGCTACCATTTTTTATTCTCGACCGCTTATATGATCAAAGTGGGATTACAGGCTGTCATAAATGCTTTCTTACGCTTGCCTGTAAATACTTTTTTGATCGCAAGAAATTGCCCACTGACAAGGAATTATCCACTGATGAGATGAAAGGCGTAAAACATTTCACTGATTTGTACAGACAATTCTACCATCCACCCAAACATGGAATTATTGGAGATCAAAATACTGATCAGCAACCACATAGTGCAACAAAGCTGGACAACGCAGGACTGAAGTTAGAGAAGTGGGAACCTAATGATCAGAAGCAGAAGAAATATTCATTAGAAGAAAAAAGATGTTTACTAGACATACAATTCAAGCCTAGCTCGGCCTGTTGTCCGCGTATCAATTGCCCATGGCCCACAGTTTGCTTGAAAAAATTTCCAAGCTTGAAGCATTTTCAAATTCGCTTGGTAATCCCAGAGTTTGTGGTACATGACCGAATTGAAGAAATTTTCCGAAACCTCATGGCCCTAGAGCAGTGTCATTATCCAGATGAAGCTTACATATGCAATTATATCGAACTATTGGATTTTCTTATCAACAGGGAGGAAGACGTGGAGTTGCTTGTTGACAAAAAGATTATTGTTAACTCATTGGGCAGCAACCGTGCAGTTGCGAAAATGATTAACAACCTTTGCCGTGAAATTGTGGGAACAAAATCCTATTACAGTGAAGTCACTGAAAAACTTGATAAGTACTACAATAGCAGTTGGAACAAAAATATGGCATCCTTGAGAAATGTATATTTCCGGGATATTTGGAGAAGCACGGCAACTGTTGTTGGGTTCGTGGTCGTGCTCGTCACTATCTTGAATTTCCTTAGGCCTATTGTGTTCACGAATACCTAACTTTCTTTTCATTGTGATATTTTAATATGTATTGGAAGTTTGGCATTGCTAGTAGTTGTATTCGAATTCCAGCTTGTTATATCCTTTCCTTTTCTAAAAAATATGAAGCATATTTGTATCCTCTGTTCCCTAATAAAAGAGTGACATCCATTTCCGTTTTAATTTATATAACACCATGTTGTATTATTACATTATTAATTGCATTCTTTCTAGTGCTGGTAATAAATAAATTTAATATAGACTCGGTATAAAGGCCCTTGTATTTCACCCTCCCATAATTCAGTGTCACGCCAGATTTTTTTCAAACACATAAATCACAATCCATTAAAACCTTTTTTTTTTTTTTTTGAGAAGAAAAAACCATGCTCTTGAACCCATGTATTCCGAAGGGCAATGCCTTAGATGCAGTACATTAGGAGCATTATATTATATTTTTTAATTAAATTCAAACAATTGGTTGTATTGACCAATAAAATACAAACAGTATTATTATTTCAAAGAATTATTAAATTCAATGGTAAAATGCAATTAGACTCACTAAACTATTATAGGGCTGCACTTGTTGGGAAATTGCCTCAAATTCTTATTGTGACTTGGAAAACTAATTGGGTTTTCTACTTGAAAAAAGAAATATTAATTTGGTTATTTTTTGGATTTTCTTTGTGTGGAAGGAAAGACTATTCCTTGAAATAGAACTTAAGGTTATGTTTTGTAACAACTTTTGTTTTCTATTTTCAAAAACTTATTTTTGGGAATATAAAGAAAAAACAATTTTCTCGTATTTTTGAAATCAAAAACATGTTTGGTTAGTTGAAATTAAAAAATAATTTTTTGAAAAAAAAAAAAAATACTAAAATATGTTGTTATTAGGATTTGAATTTTAATGCTAACTCATTAAATGAGACAGATTTAGTAAAGTAAATGTGTATTTTCATTGACTTCTGAAAATTAGAAATTGAAAACAGCATTTTGCATGTTTTCAGTTTCCTTCACAAATTAAATTTTGAAAACAGTTTTTGTTTTTTGTCTATTTTGGATTGCCAAACAAGTTTTTTAGTTTCAAAAATAGAAAATTGTTTTTACAAAAAAAAAATAAGGGGAAAAAACAATTATCAAACATACCCTAAGCTTCTTCCTTGTCAAAGACATAATGTATTTCTGCTTGTCTACCATGTTTAGGAATTAAAGTCTTATAAATAGATAGTGTATGTAGCAAATGATTTGACAACTTTGGCCCAAGGGACCTCCCCTTTAGGGAGAGGATACAATCTTAAAATTGAGCATGAAATCAAAAGAAAGGTAGATAAATTTTAGGTTTTCTCTAGGGAAATAGTTTTGGGGTGCTACAACCATAAAAATTGTTGTATCCAAGGTGAGTGATTCTTAAGTGAGTTCTATTATTTTCTAAAGAGAAGGTGCATTGTGTTTGGCGTAGATCTCAAGTTAGGCATAATCTTGAGAAGATATTGTAATTTATTTTATAATAGTGAATTTATTTGGAATTTGTCCCATGATTTTTCCTTTTGAGAATAAATGATCTTCCTAATTCTATGATTATGTGTGTGATTGACATCTTGACACGGTAATTGTTGTGATAAAGTTTTTGATGGATTAAAATTGTTAGTTGATTTTCTTAATTCAAGTAAGACTAAATTAGGATTCAATTAGTGGTATTAGAGCTTAGTTGATTTATTGGATTATTTCTTGTATGAATTATGAGATATATAGGACTGGTAGGTCCTGATGGAATTTGAGAGAAGATTATATTTGGTACAAGTTTGTAGTCCAAGTGTGCATGAGTATGGGTTAAGCTATATAAGTGGTGTTTTTTTTTTCAAGAAAAGGTTTTCTTTGATTAAGTTGGAGCTATCTCAAAAGGAAAAAAAAAAAATGGTGATAGAATTTGAGATAAAGTGGAGATTTTTGTGAAATGCCTTAAATTCCTATTGTAACTTGAAAAGTTAATTGGTTTTTTTTGTTAAAGAAAGAAAAACTAAATTGGTTTTTTTTTTTTTTTTTTTTTTTTTTTGGTGTGGAAAAAAAAGGCTGTTCCTTTGAGTGGAAGAAAAGATTATTCCTTATCAAATAAGTAATGAAATAGGGAGTCTTACAGATAGACAAGGATGCAAAGAATATTTTGGCAATAAATAGCTCACTAAGCGATGATTGATGCAGCCCCTACCTTTGAAAGCTGAAGGAAGGCAATGCCCTCGATTGTTCCAGAGAGAAGGATCATGGCACCCCAGAACCGTGACATCCAGCAGCAGCATCTCCTTGCGTGTGAGAGACTTCTATGCCAGTCGTTATTCCTGGCTCTGTTATGAAAGAAAGCGGCAGACTCATCTTACAGGTGTTCCCTAATGAGGGATTTTAGGAGATTAGGGTTCTCCTTTATCTCCTCCACCCATCCGCGGAGGGTTTCAGTATCCATCTCCGCAGATATTTCCAGATCGCGAGACATAATGTTCTCTGTGACACTGGAATAGATTTCTGCCATTTCTAGAAAGTGAACGGACAGCCGCCTTTTCCCCTTCTCACAATGTTCCCGAACTTGCTCAAGAATCAAAGTGTGAATGGCACTTCGAAGTGCCTCACGTTGTTCTTGATGGGGATCGGCATAGGGAACTTCCACCGGTTCTAAAGCCAGTAGGTTCTGAATGACCTCCCTCTAATGGTTAAAAAAGTGGTTAACCATCTCGAAAAAATCCATATTGTCCATCTGAAAAACGTGTCTCAACTACAGCCAACTCCCCTGTTTCCCTATCGAAAAACCAACCCTACTTAATTTGTTCTAGAAATGCTAACCAAGTGACACACTGGGGCCATGGGTCATGAAAGAGGTTGACCCCCATCCCCCTTCACTATGTATGACCAATGAACTCCTCGCTTTAGTCCCTTATTTTCCTTCTTTTTGCTCGAGCCGATAGTAGCCATGGTAGTAATGTCCCGGAGCCCGGCTACCGACCCAAGGCGCCGATCGGGAAAGCCATAAAGGGACGTTAAACGTAATTCTAGAAGAGCGTTACCACAAAAAAAAAAAAAAAAAAAAAAAAAAATCCAAGTCTTGGCAGTTCAAGTGAAAGTTTATTAGACTAGTCCCACTAAGATGGTGAGGAAACTTACTTCCAAGAGAGCTGCTTTCGCCTCGGTAATTACCTAACGAGAGAGAGCTGATGCCAAAGTCACCCTTTATGTGAGGGAACACCAAACAGACTTACCTCTGCTAAATACGTTTTATATAGACTAGAAGCTAGAGAGATACTATACCTTAGTATAGTGCCGCTACCAGAGAAGGCTGTTTCATGCTAGGCGTCTAGACCTACTACGCTCGAGCCGCATCCCCGGCACACTTGCTATATCCACTAAGGCTTCATCCCACTTCATTCTACCAACTATACCTGAGAGAAAGCCGTTCTATAACAATTCAAGACAACAAGAAAGCAAGAAAACGATAGCAATCGGTTTGGGAGTGTCACGGGCAGGAGGAGGGCGAGAGCTGAGCACGCGCGCTCTATGCTTTTCCCCAACTTTCCCTCCAGTAAAATATTCGCTCATACCCCTTGTGTCTAGGGATTCCTAGGGCATGAGTTAAGCATATAGTTGATTTCTTTTTCTTTCGATTGAGCGTCGGTACTTTTGGAGTCTCTTTCCGTAGGCGTGCAAAACAACAAAGCCACTGCTCTTCGGGGTGGTGAGGTGGACAATCCCTTACTACAGCTTCAGAGGAGCATCTTTGCATGAATCAATACTAACTCCTCAGTCAGCTGATCTTTGATTTCAGAGATTAGAGCAGAAGAACTCCATAACGATGGAGAAAGGTTTCGCCGAAGCAAGTGCCTTAGTTCTTCTTCATATTTTTGGTATTTTTCTAATTCTAATATAATAAAAATAAGCAAGCACACTTGCCCATTTTTATTTTACGATTTTTCTTTTTCATTTTTCACTTGATTCATAAACTTCTCTAAACCCAATTCGATTCTTTTTTCGACCCAACCCAAGGGAGGAGGGGCTATATAGGACATCTATCTACGGGGGCCTGCACTTTCTTATAGGGAAAGGGGTGAAGGACGAACTTCATTTGGTAGCAGTGGGATATCGAGTCATTGGTAACACTGCCTCATTTCGGAACCGGAAAGAAACCCGACTCACTTAAATGTCCTAGCGAGGGGTATCGATAAGGGTTGGATGCGAACCCCTCCTATGAGAAAGAAAGGAGCCTAGCAGCCTTTTTTCTGTCTATTTCTGATCAAACTCCCTTCCTGTCATCGTATCTTCTGTCAAAATCGCTTTCAGGCTTCTTATCGCTTTCCCATCAGTGGCAGTTTTGTCTCCCGTCCCTATCGATAGTAACTGATCAACCTACTGTTGGAGTTCAAGAGCATATCTTTTTCCATTATTGGTATCTTTCTATCTCGGAGTGCACTAAGGCATCAATATGAATTCCAAGCCCTATCGCTTTGGAATAAATGCTTCCCTAGCTGCTTGCCGGAAAAAAATGAAGCCTTACAAATTTGAAATGCATCCCTCCAAGCGGATAAAGGCTTAAACCTATTCATCTATCCTATCCCTCGCTTTACTCTTCCTGGAAAAGGTTATCGTTCCCATGAATCTTGATCCGCCTCCTGGCATTGATAGCAATTGATCGAATTCCTACTCTGGTTTGAGAAGCTTTTTAGTTTTCCTTATCTTTCGTGCCTTTGAACTGCCATGAAAAGAATTCGAAATACGTAAATCTGGTATTAAATAAACCGCCTTCGCTAGCCAACCCCTATGTCTTGGTACTCTACCCTCCCATTCATAAGAGAGTGGTAGTTGTCACCGGAAGCAGGTGAAAGCAGTGAGTTGAGTAAGTCTTGTCAACAATGCTTCGCACAACTAAATACTAACACACTGTTCACTTCTGTACTTCTCCACCGCCAAAACACAATGACTTATGCAATTCATACAGGCACGCATGAAAGACGAGCGAAAAACGATGAATTTGCCTTAAAAGCTCGCAGGCCCCGACCGATGGTCGTTCCTAGGCCCAGTCAACCACTTATGATGACTTCGCCCTTACCTACCAGTGCTGGAGCCTCCCCTGTCGATGTCACCACTGGTTTAGGTACTTTCACCAGTACTTAAGCCAGCACCTAGCTATGCCCATGTCGTAGCTTCTGCAGCTACGAGAAACCTCATGACCCCGGCTATGGAAAAAGATCTGTTATTGTCCATGCCCTAGCTGTTGCTTCCGCTGGATCAATGGGATCCCAATCTCGATTTCCTAGGTATGCTTGCCCTGTTCAGAAACTGAAGCTACTTTTTCTCTTTCACTACACCAAACCCACGAACTTTCGCCTAAACGCATACAGTTGATTCCACAGGTACCACGGGCATGCTACTAATGCCTGTTGGACTTGGCAAAACTTATTGCCTTACCTACTAGAGGAAGGAAAAAAGAACTTAGCTGGTTTTTTTGTCGACAATCGGAACTTGAGAATATTCAAGGACCCGTTACCGGGCAGGGTAAAACCAACAGCACAGAGGCTCTGCAGCAATAGGAGCCACAAAGACGATTGTAGAAAGATGCCAGGATTATACTCAAACAATAGCAGTGGTACTCTCCGAAGTAAGCCCTGAAAAGAAAGGTGCTACATTATAGTAACCAGAAAAGGGCCTCGGCCCCAGATGCTATGGAGCACCTTTCCTTCCTTGCCAAGGAAGGGCAGCTGCTCGACCAAGCAACCAATTACCACCCTATGACGTAGCCACTCACCTGGGAGAAATTCCTGCTCAGATCTCAATCCTAGACTTTTTCTGCCGTCCTTAGGCAAGCTCGGTTGTAAAGGGAAAGGCTCCAAGATTACAAGCCATGATCTAAAAAGTGATTGCCCCCCAACCCTTTTACAATTCCAGAAGCAAAGGGAGCAGCTTCAGTAGTTCCATCTCTCTAACCTGAAGGAGTTCTGGTGGAGGGTGAGGACCCGGATAGAGAGGGACCTATGGCAGTAGTTTAAGTCGGCCCAGTAGCGGAGCTAGCAGCAGCAAAGCCTTTTTTTTAGGGATAGTGAAATTCCGGATCGCAGAGATTCACTTGTAGTAGATAAGGGGCAAAGCCAGAGGCAAGGCTATAGGTGCCTCTATCTGTATGGGGGAATTTCATGCTCAAGCTTCTCGATCTGGGAAGGAACTGCTCGTTACTACTACATACGATGCACTATTGAAAGACTCGACCCGGCCCGGAAGAGCGATCTAGGCATTTTGAAATCGTGATCCAAAGAGAGTCCTAGTCGCCATAGTCAGAGATTTAGATGTAGTTCCGGATGATCCAGATCCAGTCGATTTAGCAGTCGCGCTGTTGCCCCCGAGTCTTGGTTTGGGAAGCATGTGAGTTGGAATGTACTATCCTCCCGACCGACCAGCGAATGATGCAAGCGCGACAGGTAGAAAAATTCATGATGTGACCATGACTCCCAAACATATCGACCCGAGTTGCGGAATAAGATCGACTTTTTTTAGCAGGGAGCGAGTCGAGTAAAAAAGGCACGATCTCGAGGCAAGAGGAAGTGGAAGCACAGGGGGAAATAGAATCCACAAACCAAGAGTGAAAAGCGAGATGAAGAGGAATTCAGACCGATATAAGAGCAATAGAGTTGGCAAATCCACTTCTCGAGAAGACAGAAAGAGGTCTTTATTTGAAAAAGACAGAGACGGAAAAGAGGATATATTGTTCCAGGGGTAGAGAAGCCAAAAAAAGACATGAATCTTGCCACTGGACCATACAGAACGAGATACCGATACAAATACCGTCGGGGTAAGCCGATGGTATACCAAAGGGGTAAGCCAACCCGATAGAGAGATGCCGTTCTTTTGTGCTCTAGCGTAGAGCTCCTGTTACTCGAGTCACAGAACCCGAGGGAAAGAGCTTATCAGCATGCAAGTTGATAAAACCTAAAGGTAAGATGCGAAGATACGAGCTTAAAGTGTCCATAAGCTTGAAGCATATAGGGGCAGCGAGCCCTTATTAGTAAAATAAAGCTCCAAAAAACGAGAGATTAACCTGTGCAGTGTGGATCTGACTCGACTAAGGAAAGATCTACTCCGAAAGATCAGAGAAAGAAGAGCATTTGATCTACTAATAGCGGCATAAGAACAGCAACTATACTGGCATTTGCTTCAACCTAAGCAAGACACATTTTTGAGACATAGTAATCTATACTCTCTGTCGGGGGGCTTAGGTTTGGCGACCTAGACTCTGTCCACCAAACCAATATCAAATATCTCCATTGGGGACCTAGGCTTGTGGCATCCCCTATCTCTTAAAGGCTGTTCAAAATGAATATCTCTTTCTTTCTTCTCAGGAAAGGGGGGTGGTTGATCGTAAAAAAGCGTTAGATGCGAAGGCATAGGTAAAGGTGGAGGGTTGGTGTGGCACGTAAGGCCCAGTTTCGGTTGAAGTATCACCCACAATTGTATTTGATTGAGTTTAGGTAGCGGAGGTGGAGACAATTGAACCAGAGCCTATTGATTGAGATCGATATCGAGATTCCGCGAGGACAGAAGTAGGGATAGCAGGAGTGGGAGTCAATTGGTCGGGTCACGAAATAGACAGTCGCAGAGAGTCCACAAGTGGAACTCAGAAAAGCTGATAGAAGCACTCATTCTAAACTAGCAAGCTCTCTATGTCTGTATGGAGGGCATACTCATCCAGATAGGCGGGATGATAAACATAAAAGACTGGAGAGAAGGGGAGACATTTGGAACGAACAGAGGTAGAGGCGGGGATTCAATCACTGATATACTTCCTGTCTTTCTTTCACTTGGGCAAGACGTTGCTAACGCTTGACTTCACTGTACGACTACTCTTCTAAAGCTATAAGCAAAGAAAAAAAATGACTCAACAAAAGACATGGCACGGTACTCGGCTTCTTCTGTGCTGGACTTGGATACAGTTTCTTGTTTCTTGCTTTTCTAACAGATCAATGATGAGCCAAAGAAAACACAATAGCCTGTCTCTTGCACGACCACTACCTGAGATTGAGGTCAAAACAAGGGGTCAGATCAACCTGTGGGGACATCTTGCGCTGAACATCTCTTCCTTCTGATCAATAGTATGGATCCCCCTTAGATGGCTCTCGTTTTTCCTGTTGATGGACCCAAAAGAAGTAATCCTAAAACAGTTATTGCCATCAGATTTGGTTGGCTAAGGAGAAAACATCTTTGGTGGCATACCATTTCTAGACATGGCGGAAGAGGCCATAGAATGCCTTGCCTTGATAGCAAAGAAAAAAGGCAGACCCGATGCGAGGATCGGTGGGATGCCATAGCTTTTACAGAGAGGGGTAGAGGCAAGAAGAAAGGGTTCAATGAACGCTGCAGTTCATGATGCATAGCTTCCAACTAGCTCGGAAAGGCAAGAACCTTACTTTAGAGGTATAGGTTGCAAAGAGAAGTTACACAACAGAAGGTGCTGCGGGATAAGGAGAAGAAGTGCGGGATACAAGTACCAGTGCCATAAAGAAATGTCACGAAAGCCGAGAGCTATCACGCCTGAACCAGTAACCCCTATGTCTTTTACTTTACAAAACTCTGAAGTTGATGATTTCGCTTCCGATCAATCCGTGCTAAGAGAACGAAACGATAGGGGCTCGGGCTCGTGAACAGTAGTGCTTCTGCGAGAAGGGCAGGTATGTCGATAAGAAGGGATCTAATGTGTCAGGTATCCTTAAAAGCACACCAAGGAATCTGTCAATCCAAGTTAAGGTCTCAATCCCAATCCCATGAACCACGGAATGTATGGTCCAGTCTTCCACTTTCATTTAGAAAGACAAGTTTTTCAAAGAAGCATGGCATCCTAAGTGCCAAGAAAGGGATATGTATGGGCGAAACCTATCTAAGCACTGCTGGAAGGGGATCTAATGTCAGGTATCCAAGGAATCAAGGGAATGGTAGGTATGGGATTCCTTCTGTTTCTAATGGAAGGGAAGGCGCTTAGGGAAGAAAGGCCTAATGCTAATGGAAGGCTAGGTGAGGTATTATGACCGTTCAGGCGATCAGTAGTCTTCTTATTATGGAAATTCCATTGACAAGGTGGAAGGCAATATGGATAAAGAAAAGCATTTAAGCCAAAGTGATCAGGGAGGCAGAAGCATCCCGTTCAGAAGGAATCCATTACAACTAAGCCTGTTGGCTGAGAACGATAGGGAACAAGGGCTCGTGTAAGGTAAGGGCGATACATTTCGATACGAAAAAGACCAAGAACCGACTGCGGGAAAGAACTCCAGAAGAAGGGGGACGTAGGAAGAAGAAAGATCGAAAGAATTAGAAGGAAGGAAGGAAACTCTATCGACCGGGACCCTGTTCTGGACTTCAAGAATGATATAACTTCTCTTCAAATTCGGAATCTTAGATTGAAATCCTACAAAGAACCTACATAGGGAAGGGCGTCTAAACAGATCGAAAAGAACCTTCAAATGATAGAACTAGACTCGGGAGACGCATAGATAGGAACGATAGAAGGAAAAAAAGGCCTTGGCTTTAGTACCTATGTACCGTAACCTTTCCCTTTGGGTAGGGAATCCACAGGAAGAAGCAGGAAATCACCCCAGGAATGCCTCTATTTATGCCTGGCCGCAGTAGAAGCCAACTTCGTTCTTTTACCCCTATTCCAGCTCAGAGGAAAGAGGCACTGGGACCAGCCCTATTCTATTTAGGAACAATACCAACCTACTCTATTAGCAGTTAGAAAGCGATTCGATAAAACAAAAAAGATGTTATTTACTAGGATAGGTGGTTCGGAATTCTAGTGATAGTTACCTCGGGCTTTCTTCTTAATTTAATTAATGGTAGGACAAGTCCACCTTTCTCATCCTGATCGGGCTTACCGGACTAACTCGGGTTTATCGGGGCAGCATACCTTCTCAAAGTTAGCGGGGTTCCTTCTACCTACTTTCGTTTCGAGGTTAACGGGACCCTTATTCACTCAGATTGCTAGCGAACTACCGGGATACCTAGATAGTAGAAGAGGACTCACTCCAGTTAGGCCTGGACGAAGGTTTAATCATTTTTTTAGCTTAGCTTGGGGTACGTACAACCTATTAGATTAAACAACAGATCCTCTTCCAAAAGAGGTTGTAGAAAAAGAGCGGTTGGGGAGCAGTCCTACAAAGGAAATGCACCAATGAATGCCTATAAGAGATAGCATAGAGAAAGAAGCACCGAGTCTCTTACACAATCGTTTCGGTACTCAGATCGGTGGGTAGGGAAAGACCTCCATAGCTAGATACCTAGCTAATAGAAATGGAAGCTTAAAGCAGCACAGAAGAAATATGGCTATAGAATTGACACAGAATGGTCTTCACTGGTTATGAAACCTCTTCCCTGGTCGAATTCAATGATTGAAAAGTTGCCCAAGAAACTAAGCGAGAAGGTGGATCAGCAGCCTCGGAGCAAATCGAAGGCTATCAATTTGATGGCCAGTTTAGTGTAACAACAGAGAGCCTTGAAAGTATCTCACGTGAGGGACCCTAATGTTTCTTAAATCGACTAGCTAGAGGCTCGAGAATGGAGTGACGGAAGAAAAGACTGAAAGAGAGCAGAAGACTAGCCTGAGGAACTAACCGTTGAACTGATTTTCATCCGATTGGAATGGTGGACTTCAACCGGGCTTTGTTTTGTCCATTCGGTTGGCTAGTCTGGCTTTCCCCATTTCTCTTAGTTCGTGTGTGGACCGCCCTTCGATTCCCCTAATTCGTAATAGGGGCGGCCCACTAGATAAAGCAAGTGCGTGTATTGGCTTGTCTTCCTCTGAACCGATTTCGTGGTTTGGTATGAAATCCCGCGTGAGAGCTAGGAGATGAACTACTGAGTGGGTCTAGTTTGAAAGTAGTAAGGTCACCCCCGTACCAAAGGTGGAGTCTTCGTCCAACCCAACAAGTTCAAGAGTCCTCGCCTAGGTCTAACCAAGTCAGAAGGCCAACCCGAAGACTCAGTTCCAAGGCAAGGTGTAGTGCCACCTAGGTCTCAAAGGTCACAGGAAGGTGTCTGAAGGTCTCAGTTCATCGTCAGGGGGAAGTTCAAAGAAAGGATTCAATCCAGTAGTAGGGAAACCCACACTGCTACCTTAGTGAGAAAAATGCTATGTAGCCATGCCATGGAGGCTACAGTATAGTACTCGTAGGAGTACTAAAGGATGAAGACTAAGGCCTTTGTTTTGCTAATTAAACTATACCAAAATAACTACAGACAACAAAAAGATTGACAACTGAACCCGAGCAAGAAAGGACAGGGGAAAAAGTCCTCTTTATCCGATGGAGATCCTTTCTGTTAACATGAGACCCAGCAAGATTGTCCCGATCATAATGGAAAGTGAGATCGCTTTTTGATGGAGCTGGATCAAGAAGGCGAGAAGCTTGCCAGTCAATGACAGAGACTGATATTTCTAGGCTCGTCATTTAGTTTAGGCCCCCCTATTCAGTTGTTTTTAGTTTAGTTATCTCTTGTAACTTCTTTTCGAAAAAAAGTCTTGAAATTGATTTAGTTGCGTGCTTTCGCAGTGAAGTTTCTGTTTGATTGAAAAAGACTAATACATGGAGTTGTGAAGTTCTGCTAACTTATTTCATGGGAGAAATTGGAGTTGTGGAAGATAAAAATCCATGATGTCCTAGTGCTTCATGGGCAACATAAGGCTTTGCTCGGTAGAGACAAGAAGCCAACAACTATGTCCAATGAAGATTGGTAAGAGATGGATATGAAAGCGGTCTCCTCGATTCACATGTGTTTGGCGGATAATGTTATCTTTAATGTAAGGGGTGAGAAGACGGCATCTGGGTTGTGGGCAAAGCTAGAGAGCTTGTATCAATCCAAGTCTCTACTCAATCGGATTCTTTTGAAGAAGAGATTGTATTCTTTGAAGATGAAAGAAGGCGCCAAGGTTTCCGAGCACTTGAACACTTTTAATGACATCCTTAGCCAACTTGAAAGCATTGGTGTAAAGATGGATGATGAGGATAAAGCAGTGACTTTGCTATGTACATTGCCGGATAGTTATGATAACTTGGTTACAACTTAAAGTTGTTCCAAGGTTGATAAGCTTAGCTTGGATGATGTGACTAGTGCATTGTTTGCCGATGAATCCTGAAAATGTGCATCATTGGAGGGTTCGGGAGAGGTAGAAACCGAAGCTCTTGTTACAAGAGGGCGTTCTAATGAGTGGGATGGCTAACTTAGAAACAATTCAAGAGGAAAATATAGTCATTGTTCAAAGTCAAGAGGCCGGTATGAGAAAGGTACTTGTTGGAATTGTGGTAAAAAGGGTCACTTGAAGAAGGATTGCCGCTTTAGAAAGGGTAAAAGTTTCAACTCGAGTAAAGAGAATGGGAAAGAGAAGCATGAAGCCGAGACCAAGAGTGAAGCCAATCAAGTGGAAGAGTCAACATCTGGGGTCATTGAAGATGAAGTGTTTGTGGCTAGTAGCAACCCCACTTACCATCAAAATTGGGTTCTTGATACCGCCGCTACTCATCACATGTGTCCACATCAATCATGGTTTAGCTCATATGAGTCATGTGAAGGTGGGTATGTCTTGATGAGAAATAATTCCATGAGTCAAATCATGGGTGTTGGTACGGTGCAATTAAGGATGTTTGATGGCATTGTGAGAATACTTGAAAATGTGAGGCATGTTTCGGAATTGAAGAAAAGCTTGATTTCACTTTCAGAGCTTGATTCTCGTGGCTACAAATACACCGGGCAAGGTGGAGTTATTAAAGTCACCAAAGGTATTTTGGTTGTCATGAAAGGTATTCGGGTTGGAAACTTGTATAAATTGCTTGGAAGCACAGTTGTTGATGGTGCACAAATGGTGATAGAACATGATGGATTTCCGGTGCGGTTATGGCATAGAAGATTGGGTCACATGAGTGAAAAAGGTATGGAGATCTTGATGAAAAGGGAACTTATTCCCAAGATGTGCTTTGGTGACAAGGAATTTTTTGAGCATTGTGTATATGGGAAGCATCATAAGCGAAGCTTCAAGGCCGGGAGTCACACTAGTAAAGGCATACTTGACTACATTCACTAGGATTTATGGGGCCCGTCTCACACTAAATCATGTGGAGGTGCATCATACTTCATATCTTTCATTGATGATTACTCAAGGTATTGTTATCGCTTAGCGCTTGTGCTAAGCTATAATAATTCCTGCACTATTGATCTAATCTAATAATGTGCCATTTCCTCTAGCCTAGCAGCTAAGCTAATTCATTTCCTCTTGCTTTTTCAACCAAAAATATGGGGAAAATGAAACAATGGCACGATGGAACTGTCACTTAGGAAAGGAAATTGACTTTCATCCAAAAATCCCGAGAAAACGTGAACTTGTCCGATTTCCTTTCTTTTTATGAAGGGAAAAGTGATTGCAACAAAAATTCCCGAGAAAATGAAAGATTAGTCAGATCAAAGGGAAGGGAAGAAGAAAGGGAATGAGTTGGTGCTATAGCCGTTGTTCAAGAATGGCTTTTGTTCAATCAGACGCTGTTAGAAAGGTAACTGCTCTCGTAACCGATGCTTGATAGAGGACTGCTATTGAATCAGCTGTGGGACTTGAAGGATATGGCTGGCTTTCCTTATGACTTTCCTCGCTTTCCTCTATGCCTTCTGCTTCAACTTCAAATGAAATGTGATCTATACGCTCTTCGAGATGAGGAAGGATATCTTTTCTTTTGGTGGTATCGTAGAATAAGATCAAAGCTTCTTTTAGGAGTGAGATGTCCCTGTCCTGTAACTATCAATCACTTGAATAATCAAAGAGAGATGGGATCCTAGGGCAGATGAAAGGTATGCCCGTTTCATGATCAATTCGCCGTTCAATCCTTCTATAAATGGTGATCAGACTTGTTAAGATCTTTTCTATGCTGAGAATTATCTATGAATCCCCACTTTGATTGACCTTGACCGGTCATTGCTGGAAAATGGGGCCATAGCCTCGTCGGCCCCCCAATTCTTAACCCCGACCTACACAAGTGGTTTTAGAACCCACATTTTGAAAAGTTCTGTTAGGTTCTTAGTAGCAGTCGGCGACATTTTCTTCTTTTACTTCACATAGCTTTTCGTCTCCTTGATAGCTGGAAGTTCTCCAAAAGTATGAAAAGCTGGAGGACTTTGTACCATGCATTCCAGTGTGGTTGAATTCTGTTTAACAACCTAAGGACTTGGAGCACATCTTTTGTTATTTCCACTGCTTGAAGTGATTGTTACGACCACGAAGAAATGACGAATCCCAACTACGGATATATAAGAGCCAAAACTGCTAAGGGCATTCCATCCAGCGTAAGCATCTGGATAATCTGGAATGCGACATGGCATACCTGAAAGCCCTAAGAAATGCATGGGAAAGAGGGTCGGATTAACCCCGAAAAAGGTGATCCAAAAATGGATTTGACCTAAAGTTTCAGGGTATGTTCGACCAAAGATTTTACCCACCCAATAGTGAAATCCTGCAAATAAATCAAAAACAGCTCCCATAGAGAGTACATAATGGAAATGTGCAACCGCATAATAAGTATCATGTAGAGCAATGTCTAGCCCAGAATTTTCCAGGACTATTCTTGTAAGTCCTCCTATGGTGAACAAAAAGATGGACCCTATAGCAAATAACATGGGTGTTTTGTATTGTATCGAACCCCCCCCCCCCCATATGGTAGCGATCCAACTAAAGATTTTGATTCCAATGGGGACAACTATGATCATGGTAGCTGTGGTGAAGTAGGCACGGGTATCAACGTCTAAGCCCACAGTAAACATATGATGAACCCAAACAAGAAATCCAAGAACACCTATACTGATCATGGCATAAACCATGCCTAGATACCCGAAGACCAGTTTTCTCAAAAAAGTCGAAATGATATGACTTATGATATCGGATCCAGGCAGAATGGGAATATACACCTTTGGATGACCGAAGAACCAAAAGAGATGCTGGTATAAAATGGGGTCTCCCCCTCCTGCGGGATCAGAAAAGGTTGTATTAAAGTTTCGATTGGTTAATAACATGGTAATTGCCCCTGCCAGTACCAGAAGTGGTAATAAAAGTGGGAATGTTGTCACTAGAACAGACCACACAAATAGAGGTGATCTATGCATAGTCATTCCAGGTCCACGCATGTTGGAGATAGTTGTTATAAAATTGATAGAACCTAAAATGGATGAAACACCAGATAGATGAAGACTGGAAATTGCTGAATCAACTGCTCCTCCAGAATGGTTGGTAATACCATTTAAGGGCGGATAGACCGTCCACCCAGTGCCGCTACCCACTTCTACTAGGGTTGAGCTTAATAGGAGCAAGAGACTTGGTGGAAACAACCAGAATGAAATATTATTTAATCGTGGAAATGCCATGTCAGGTGCACCTATCAAAATCGGAACAGACCAATTACCAGATCCACCTATCATCGCCGGCATAACCATAAAAAAGATCATTAAAAAAGCGTGAGCCGTTATTAAAACATTATAAAGTTGATGATTCCCACCAAGAATTTGATCGTCGGGTCGTGCTAATTCCATACGAATCAGTACTGAGAAGCATGTGCCCATCACTCCAGCAATGGCACCGAAGATGAAATATAGAGTCCCTATATCCTTGTGGTTAGTGGAGAACAGCCATCGGACCGGATTTGTCATAAAATGGAGATTCTTTCGTTTCCTTCCTTATCAGAGGGGGGCCCCTTAGGTAGCAGGGCTTCTTTATTGAAAAAGGGGGAGTGAGAGGGGAAGGAAGAATGGAAAGGGGGTGGGACTAGGACTAAGACCTACAGCCACATCTGGTGGGCCTTAGCTACTGCTGCCCAGTTGGGGTGGGCCATATCTTCCTTCAGAAAAGGCCACGCCGGCGACTCCCACTTCATGCCTTTCAAAGCCTTCTCCGTCGCCTCCCTCTTCGTCGGCGCCACTGCCACCGCCGCCGTTTTCGTCTTCCATGTCTCTGGCATCCACAAGGTCCGCTTCTCTCTCTCTCTCTGTGTGGCATTTTAGGGGCTTTTTAGTCTTTCCAATATCAAGTCAAGGCTGTGAAACAGTGTGGAACAACTTAAGTAAATAATTCATATACTGTTTATGAGAAAAAAAGAATCATAGGAAATTGCAACATATACCATTTTCATTACGAAAAACTAAGGAGTTTTAGTCGTTGCTTAAACTGTGCGTCTTTTTTTGTAGTTCATCTAACGTGATTGAATATGTTGTCTGTAGATTTACTTTACTACTTGTGTAAGATGGGTCTTAAACAATCTTCAAAATTCGTATTATAGAAACCTGTATTAGGATGCTTCGGAGTCCTTAGGTAATTCAATGGTAGGTTTTGTAAAGGGGCAAAACATAGGTACAGTTACTTATGTACGCTACATTAGATTCCTCAAATAAATTCAAACACAAGGCTGTATTGACTAATGAAGCATGACTAGTGTAATGTGTTTTAATTTAATTGGGAAATGTAATGTACTTATGTTTTACCCCCCCACAAAACCTTTTTATATCCATTTTGAAATGGGCAGGTTAGATTTTTTTTGCCACATCGTCAGTAATTTAAATTGAACCAAAATGGTGATAGTCAATGTTTGTTTAAATGTTGTTGACGTGACGAAATTTAGTTCACTTATTTCAATATGGATGGATAGGATTTCAGAAATTTTATTGTGGAGTTCCCTTAAGAACTGTACTGGATGGATCCATAGAAACACAGCCGGAGAACAAAAGCAAATGAATTTGTCTGTTCATTTGTCAACACTGTTTAATTTGAGTATGTTGATCATTGGATATATTGAAAGAGGAAAAAGAAAAACATTTGATGTGATTTTGGTCTTCTGTTAGTTGCAAAAAGTGTTTATCAATCACAGGTAACTTCTAGGGTTCTAGTCCTATTAGAGGCTTTAGTTAAAAAAGGTTGGCAGTGCTTCCTGGTGGTAACTTGCCCATTGCATGATAAGCATTGAACAAAACAGATATTCTTTCCTCATATTTTCTGGAAATAGAATTTCTTTGTTTAGTGTCTACCTATTGTTTGATATATTTAGTTGTTAACCAGTATCTGGTGATGATGGTAACAGAACGAGTCATCTAATTTGTTATTTGAAGTTGAGTTGAGTCCTTTCCCCCAATTTGATTTTTTTTCAAATATGAGTGATTTTAGCTAGGGTGTACTGAGAGCATTAATGCTTGAAAAGTTTTCCAACACATGTGAGCTCTAATTTACCTTTATTGGTTCTGAATTTTGAACCTCCTAACTGGAATTATGCCTTCTTGGCCATATATAAAAACTGAGCTATACTTCGTTGGAGTGTCATTACTTGGAAGGGATTGTGTTTCAATTATATCTTTGCTCCATTGCTTTGAGTTAAATTTTGGGTGTAAAAAGATGTTCTCTTTCTTTTGGCAGATGTCGGAGATAATCTTTTAAACTTTTATTTCTTTTTTCTCCTCTTTTTCTTCTTCCAACCTCACGGCAGTTAGAGTCAAGTACTTTTACCTCTTTTTTTCACCCTAAATTTCTACTTTTTCTATTCTCATCTCCAAACATATTTCGAACCCTCTATGATGTCACCTAAAATCCTAATTTTTAATTCTATACTAAGCTGATTTTTTTTGGCAGACATTGCTACTCTGAGTTCAACAATTTATCAGCTATGATAATTGATCAATAAATCATTGTGCATCTTTTCCACCTCATTATCACTAATTATATAGGGATTATGAAACTTACTTCACTTGTTGTTTGGCTGTTTGTAATGGATAATAATTTTTCATTTGACAATGTTTGAAGATCTTATTGCTAATCACTAGAAAAGAGTAAAAGGGAGGGGGGACTAACAATAACTCAAATGGAACCTCCTTGTAAGAGCAAGGTAACTTACCAATAAAAAAAATAATAATAACCAATATTTTATTATGATTATATCCATGTTTACTCCCGCACGTAGTGGGCTTTGAACCCAGTTACAGTTTGAACTAGAGCACATTGGCATAATAATTAATCTCTCACTATACCTAAAAGTGAAGAACTTTTCTCAAGCGATTGTTTGGTTTATTTATTAATTATTGTTTCCTTCGCCATCCTTTGTGTTTGTGTCAGCTATCAGCTTGTGTCTATGCATGTCTAAAGTTTCTTCTTTTCATTTATGGGATGGAGAGTGGCATTTATAAAAAAATATAAGTGTTTCTATTATCATATATGACCTTTTAAAGGTAGCAAAGTCAACATAATTATCCTTTTGAATCCTTGAAAATGTGCTCAATGTTGCATATCTTATATAGGTGGAAGACCTCCTGGAAGTGGGTGCAAATATAAGAACTGGACTTGGAGTTCGTCCAAGGGCACGAGATGAATAAGTTACTTCTCGTATACATAAATTGGAATATTTTTGTTATTTTTTAGGCACTGAGTTTTATTTCTGAGAATGATTGTAGCTTTGTCTGGCCATCTTCTTTGAAGATCATTGTCTATATTTTTTAATGAAAACAAATTCATTTACAGAGAATGGATATCATGCATGCGTAAAAGCACACTCATGGTTACACTTTTCTATTTCTTTTCAAAGAGAAGCTAGCAGAAGTTTTTTCTATTATTAAGAACTGTCCTTGCTTCTCTCAAACCAGAAGTAACATGTTGTGTGCTCTGTCCATGATGAACAAATGGGTGAGAAATTTCCTGTATGCTTGAGTTTCCTTTTCTTTTTCTTAGATAATCCATGATAAGAAGCTTGCTACCACTGATTACATTGAGTTAATATCTGGATTTAAATTCTATAAGGATTTAGTGTAAAACCATATAGTTACACCCTCCAATAATGTTTGCGCAGGATAAAAAATTAGAGTTAGGTGACAGCGAGAGTAGAAGTATGTTTGGAGGTAAGTACATAAAAAGTAGATGTCGATTTGAATGAATCATCTTTTCTACACAGGTAAATCGTTGCCTACTCGGAAAGAGGATAGCAAGTTACAATCAGCCTTCTAATTCTGTCTGCATAACACGAGTTGGAAAGTTGGGAAGGCCATCAGTGCAGGGTGGGACTCTTTATATAGTTTTGTTGGATATAAAGTAGGGATGGTTTTGGCATGATGCTTGGTGTGGTATTAGTCATTTGGTTCCTTTATTTCTTAAGCAATTCTAGCTAGTTGCAAATAAAGATGCTATGATGTTTGAAATTTGAATATATGGAGGTGATTTATGGTGGGGTGCATTGGAATCCATTTGAGGCCTGTTCCAAATTGGACTAATTTCTTTGTGGTGGTGTTCTCAGCTTGGATCAGTATGGGTATGGAGGACAAGGTGTTTCAGAAACTAAATAAAAATGGTTGTTTTTGTGCTCATTTGTAGTATGAGGCATTATAAAGGAACTAATACGCTTTGGGAATGTACCAGTGCTCAGAAATGTTGGTTAGAATCAGGGGTGTTGAAAAAGCTCTCGTTGGGTCGGCATATGCCTTTCATTGAACTGGTGGGAAAAGTGTTGCAAACACTTCACACACTGGATCCGAAGACATTTTTCGTGGCTATATGGATGTAATAGAAATGCTCAATGGAGAATAGAGACAAATCAGCGGGCACAAGCTCCGTTCCAGTGAAATGGAAGCCACCACCGCCTCATCATTTTAAGATGAACATGGCACCGACATCTTTCATTGCAACCAACAGAGTGAGCTTTGGGATTGTTATTATAGACAGCAATGGAGCAGTTATGGTGGCTTGCAGAGACCAGCTTCCTCTCTGGGTGATCAACTACGGATGGCAGCCTACTTATCACTGAAAGCCTTGATGGTTATCGAGTTTACAAATAGCTCCTTGCACTGCTTAACTCAAAGGAACCTTGCCTATTGGAGATTTCAGATTTGGTGGAACCTATTCGATCTTTTTGTTGCATTGATCCTTACTCTAGCGTAGTTTAATTCAATTGGGGAATCTAAAATAACTAATTTTGTCATAGATAAAGAGCGCCTATGAGGGTGATTTTATTTATGTGGACTTGTTCTTTTGGAAAGTTATGATAGAAAATTTTATGAAGTGGGTATGTTGATCCATCGTTGCTTCGAGAAAACACAGTGGTAGCATCCAACTAGTGACCTATTTGACAAGAGTTCTGAACTTGACTTCCTCCAAAATCATAGTTAACCATCAATGTAATAAGGTGAATAATAATTAAATAAACAAACAATATGTTAATTAGAATAGCAAATACGAAAATTTTAGCTAGAATTTTTACTAAGACATTGTTATGAGGCTGATGTTAATGCTCTTGCATAGGTCCTACATCTTCTTCTAACTATGGCAATGGTGCACATTCATTCACATTGGAATTTATCATGTGGTGCTGAATTTAAGTGTCAAGGGTATCTCTCATGAGGCACTTGGTCCTGCTTTGGTGGATTTTGAGCGGATAAGTATCAAAATGCTTTCTGAGTGGAGGATAATAGGTACTTTAATATCTATTTACAAGAACAAGGGAGATTCAAAACTGTACAAATTACTATGAAATTAAACTTCTGAGCCACACTATAAAACTTTGGAAAAAAAAAGTGATCGAGTATAGGTTAAGACATGAAACAACAATATCGGAGAATCAATTTAGTTTTATGCCAAAACAAACTACCCGTGAAGCTATTTTCTTATTTAGATGTTTAATGGAAATATACATAGAGGCTTGTAAAAATTTTAATATGGTTTTCATTGATTTAGAGAAAGCAATGATACAATCCTTAAAAGGGTTAAGTGGTGGGTTTTGGAAAAGAAAGGAGTTCATTTGAAGTATATTAAGTTGATTAAGGATATAAATGATGAAGTTGTAATTAGTGTGAGAACAACTGGAAGAATCACAAGTGAATTTCCTATCACTATATGTTTGTATCAAGGATCAACATTAAGACCATATCTCTTTTAATGGTGATGGATGAACTCACTAAGTCAATTTAATAGGAAGCCCCTTGGTGTATGCCTTTTGCTTATGATATAGTTTTATGGGATAAAATTAGAAGTGAAGTTAATGCCATATTAGAATTTTGGCAAAGCGCTCTAGAATTTAAAGGCTTTCGATAAGACTTGATGGTTAAAAGATACTAAAGAGCGACGAAATCTTAGATCAATAATTCATAAATATAGAAAGATTGATGAGGATTTGAATTATAGGATAAGGACAGGGTGGATGAAATGTAGAAATATCTCAGAAGTTTTGTATAATCGTAGAATACCTATTAAGCTGAAGGGAAATTTTTATAAGACTACTATATGACTAGCTTTGCTTTATGGTTATGAATATTGGACTATTAAGAAGTAATGTATTCATAAAATTTACCTTTGCCCTTGTTGTCTGGCCTTAGCTTATTTGACTTGATTTGTTTGTTATTAGTTTTTACTTCACAATAACAAGTTAGTCAATCTTAGCAATGGCAAGATTTTGACTTATGGCACTCTATCTAAGCGTTGTTCTCTACCCAACTCATAAGATGTGAGTGACACCATAAATTAATCTTTTCTTTGGTAAACAACAATTTCAATGGTCCTTCTTCTGACCAATCTATAGCAAGTCTTCGTCTTACAATGAAATTAATGCCAAAACCACACCAAACGGTGGTCTGATGGTAGGAATTCCTCCCGACTTATCACATTGCAAGTTTGACGTTGTAGGTTCAATCAGTGGTATGTCTCACCTAGTGTTGGGGTGGTCCAATGCCATGCACAACAGGGTTTAAGTGGGCCAGAAATAAGGAAAACACCTACAAATTCCATTTTCAATAGAATAATAAAAATATATTAAAAATTGCATTAGTGAGGGAGATTCCATTGTACATCTTCATGGTTCTTAATAGTTGAGATGTACATAAAAATCTTATCTATTTGAAAATGAAAGGTTCAGTTATTTAATTTAATTGTGACTTTTTTTTTTTTTTTGAAATATAGTTTGAACTTGTGGCGTACACTCCTAATAATTGTTCGTTATCGTCAGATAGTTTTTGCTGTCGGTAGATCACTTATTCTACGAAAAGAGACTACCAAATGAGTTAATTAAAACCCACAATTGTTTTATTTTATTTATTTTTTGATAAGAACTATAACTCACATTTAATTGTGACTTATGTTCACAAAAACATGATGCCAATCCTAGCAATTGCATAATATTGACGCGTGGCACCTTATCTTATCTCTTTTCTTTTTTCCTTTTTTTTTTCTTTTTTTTATTATTTTTTTTAATTGTGGCTAGCTCATAGAATGCACAAATTTATTTTCATGTAAAAGATGAAGTGCTCCTTTCATAGAACTTGATTAATGTTTTGTGAGTGGAGCGTTTTGCTGTTTCCCCTTTGTAGAATTGAGTGAGTATAGTGACACCACAATATAAATCTTTAGTCTTCTATCAAAAGACAATGACATAGGACCTTTGTCATTGTCTTTTTATTTTTATTTTTTTTTTCAACCAAAAAAAAAAAAAATGACAATGGTCCTATAATCGATGACCAAATCAACAGGAAGTCTTCATTTCACATGGTTGCAGTTGCAACTTGCAGGTGTTGCCAATAGCCAATAGGATCGAGTAAGTTTAGTATCACAACTATTTTCACAATTTTAATATAATTTGTTTATATGATAACTTGTTAGCAGTAAAATTGTGGATCTGCATGAATTTTTTTTTTACTTTTTACAACTCGCCACATATACGAATTGTGGTCAAAATTGTCAAAATCATTATGGTAATAGACTTACTCAAGTAGGAAAAGTCTTTGTTTCTTCACATGTTAGCGTTCAATGAAACAAATCGAGACAGAGTGGTGGGAGCAAATTTCATTTGTGAGGGATACTACATGGTACATATAAAAAAGTTTTACATACGTATTTGAAAGTGTGATCTACCATTTTAGTTTAGTGTAGAATGGAAATTGTGAAATAATTATATTTAAATAGAAAAAATTAACTAACAAATTGGATTGGAGGAAAGTTCCTTTGGTAGTTTATTTATTTATTTTAGGAATGCTACATGGTAATTGAAAAGACAATCCGCGAGTACTTTTATTTGCATGATATTTTCAAATGATACATGATTTATTTAAATAATACACATGATTAATCTTAAAAATCTTCATTTAAATGGGTTTGAGGGGATTTCTCAAAACCAATTTGAAGTCTATTTAAAAAGGCCAACTAGAGAACCATAAAGGATTCTCTTGAATTGTGGTGCTTGACCAGCCCACCACTCGTCTGATGTCGGCAACTGTAGACTCCGGCCTCCATCCTGAATCCCAATCTGCTCTAAGTATTTTTTTTCTCTCCTTCAACTTCAAAACTTGACATTGATTTTGATATGATTTTTCTCTCTCCACTATTACAATGCTATTTGGTATTAGTGTTTAAACAACAGTTTTTAGTGTTTAAATAACAATAATACTTCTGACACATATTTCTATAACACTCAAATATGTATTTTCATAATACTAAAAATTGAACAACGATATTAGAAATCTCTAACCAAAATTTGTGAATTTGTCATATGTGATTGTGGTGTTTTTTTTTTTCTTAGGCGGATTGTGAATTAAATTTAAATATGTGGATCTGTGTGTTTAGGAGTCTTTGTGTTATTTTTTTTTTATTATTATTTTTTTTTACAGCTACTAAATGTCTGAGATAGTGAGAAGTGAGTTGTGAATAAAGTTATAATATAGAGAGAGAGTTTGTAGAGAATATTTGTTGGTAGTAGGGCAATAATAGGAAACAAACGATAGGTCCCCCCAAAAAAAGGTAAAGCTGGAAAAGAAGAAAAGTAGTGCATTATAATTTCATAGTAGTGGGGTACGTAATAGTGACAATTTGACAGAGATAGAGAGACAAAGACAAAAATACACAATATAAAAAAAAATGTCACACAAATTTAACAAAATTAAATTGTGACTTGCAACATAGCTAACTCATAATTTTATAACTAATATTTTTAAATTAGATAAATGGAAAATGATTTTTTGACGGACTCTTTGATGTTATACACTAAAAGGGACATAGCTTTAACATTTAATTTGGATTCAATTATAGATGATTTCGAAGATTTAAAAGAGCGTCAAATTCACTTTTTCATAGATAATGTATTAAGAAATAATAGTGTTTTGTGTCTTTTGTCTTTGTTTGTAGATGATTACATCTTAATATATTAAGAAACATTGATTTGTGTTTTGTTAATACTATATGGATGCTTATTTAAGTTTTGTTTTTTTCACTTATCACCAGCCCCCTAGCTTGAAATTCTGGGTCCGTCCCTACTTGAATACACAAAGGAAGAACTTTATTATAAAATCTATCTTATGAAAAGAAAAGAAAAATAGTTGGAATTTTTAATTGATACAAAAATTTTAGTTTTCTTTTGTAAGCTTAGGACCAACTTATAGGTTATACAAACTGGCTTCATAAGTGAAAAAATTCTTAAGAATATATATCCTAAATATACTAACCTTATTTTGACTTAAAACAAATTTCAGTTTTCTTTTGTAAGCTTAGGACCAACTTATAGGTTATACAAACTGGCTTCATAAGTGAAAATATTCTTAAGAATATATATCCTAAATATACTAACCTTATTTTGACTTAAAAGAAAAACTAAATACAATTAAAAATGAGTAAACCAAACCCTAAATATCCATAAAGTGTATATAATTATCAAATATTAATAAATAATAAAAAATTTGTATATATTTCTCAAACATTGGTTATTCAATGAATAGGGAACCACACCATAGTCACACCCCATTAATAAGATAGCCATGATTGAATTCTGTAACCAAACTTAGTCCAATTAAGTATGAAAGTTCAAAATTGTTCATTTCATTCTATATTGAACATAATTCAAGTTTATGCTTATCACCAAACTTTAATGTATATTCTCAAATTGAAATAGAGTGCCAACCACAATTGATAATAGATTATAAAATTAGTTTTCAAGATTTGTAAATATCTTACATGTTTTTATTCTTTGTCAAATTAGTTATCTAATATGGCATTTGTAATTTTGTTTTATGTTTTGGGATGTTGATATTGTGTAGAAATGAAACTTGTGTATTTGTTTTACTTATCCTTTGTGCTATTTTGTTTTGGTTAGTAATGTTGGGATTTGTATAATTTTAAAATTATTGAATAAGTATTAATTTGTTTAGCTAAGCTCATTCTTGATATGAAGGGTGAATTAAAAGTAATGTATTTTTACATCAAGTAATTTATTGCGTGACTTTCCAAATGGCAAACACATATTGTTTTCTTAAATAAAAAGAATTTTATGTGAAAAATACAGGTTAACCCGACCCGACCTAACTTGTAACCTGATTGACCCGACCCATTTCTAACTCGCTTAAAATGACCTTTTTTACCCGCAACTCAATTGACTTGACCCGAACCCAACCTGACCTGCCCATTTGTCACATCTATTAGTTGTGAAGAGAGGCCTAACCTGGCCTAGCCCATCAAATCCAAAATCAAGCTAAGAGTCAATGCGCCTAAGTGCATTTGCCAAGGAGAATATCACCTAATTTGGTGTCCGTTTAGGAATAGCTTATTTAGTTAGAATTGAAAACTTTTTGCTAAAATTACTATAGATAAAAGTAAAAGTTAGTTGAAATAATACAGTGGGATCCATGAATAATACCAAAAAGTGTAATGAGACTCATGAATAATAGCAAAAATAAGTTAAATAGTAAAATAAGCTGGCAAAAATAATTAATGCTAAACGCACGCTTGATCTGCAGTGGTGAATATGTCTAAGGTATTCGGGCGAAGAGCTAGTGCACCTAGGGAAGCATGTATGCAGAACATGTCACCCAATACATAGCACTAATCACAAGGGAATAACCTTAGTAACTACTTCAGAAGGAAGAAACATGGGTCCATATATCGATTATTAGATAACGTTTTAATGTGTCAGAAGGAAGAAACATGGGTCCATATATTGGATTATCAGATAACGTGCCTAAACAGTAGACCATTGACATATCTCCAATATGATTCTAAAAAGGTAATTGAACTCGTGGCAAAGCAGGGCCCATCCCTATCATTTGGATAAAATAGAAACAACCCCATTGTTTGAGTGGTTCAAAAAAATTATTGAGAGAGATATATACACAAAGAGAAAGAAATAGTGTATTAGAGACAATTTTGGGTCCTCCATTGTTGCATGTGTGTATTAGGAGAAGAATGTTGTTGGGTTTATGCATGTTGAACCATTGTTCTCAACTAATCCTCCACCCCCAATCGTCATTATTAGTCACGCAATCACCATCCCCACGAACATGCTTGGAAGATGAGACAATACGAAAAAGTAGTAAAAAATATGTTTTTTATAACATTTTTAAGAACTCAACCAAACTAATAAAAATATTTTTCGGAGCATTTTCAAAACCGCACAAAATGTTTTCTTTAAAAAAAAAAATTTAATATGTTTTCTATCCAACCAAACAAAGTTTTATGTTCACAAAAGCAAAGAAGTCAATCCTTGCAATAGCAAAATATTGACGCGTGGCCCTTTATCTTATCTCTTTTAAGACATGAATCGCTCCTTTCATAAAATGTAAGTCACATTTTGTGAAAGGAGCGTTTCCCCTTCGATCAAATGACAATGTCAAAGGTCCCTTAATTCATGACCAAAACTGGAAGTCTTCATTTCACATTGTTGCAGTTGTAGTCAGTAGGACCAAGTCTTTGTTTCTTCATATGTATTTGAAAATGTGATCTATCATTTTTCTATTATTGTTCAAGCTAGAATGAAATGTGTGAAATTGGTTGGCAGGAAAATTCCTTCAACCAAATAAAGGTTTTATTTTTTATTTATTTTTCTTTTTTTAACAGATAAGATAGAATTTCAACTTATAATGCTCGTTCCATGATGATTGTTCTCTATCATTAGGTCAAGAAAGCGGGATTCGAAACATAGATCTCTTATTTGATAACAAAAGGTTTTATTAGTTAAACTAAATAGAGTCCACCCCTCTATGTGGTGGTTGAAAAGACAATCTGCGTGTTCTTTTAGTCATATAACATTTTTTTAATATTCATGTGACTTGTTTAAATAATACATGTAAAAGAATTTTAATATTTTTTTGATATTCATATGACTTGTTTAATACTCATGTGAAGGAAAGATTTAATCTAGAGTCATGAAGGATTCTCTCGAATACACAAAAGAAGAATTTAACTATAAAATCTATCATATGAAAAGAAAAAAAAAGTTGAAAATTTTATTGATATGAAAATTTCAATTTTCGTTTTTAAGATTATGACCAACTTATATGTTATATAAACTTAATTCATAAGTAAAACTATTCCTAAGAATATATATCTTAAATATAATACAATATAAGAACCTTATTTTAACTTAAATAAAAACTAAAAAACAATTAAAAATGGGTAAACAAAACCTAAAAATTCATAAAATTTTTAGTAAAAATATGTTTTCTATAACATTTTTAGGAACTCAATCAATCAAATGAAAATATTTTTCGGAGCTTTTTCAGAAACACGCACAATATTTTCTTTAAAAAAATATTTTTACATGCTTTCCGTCCAACCAAACAAAGTTTTATGTTCACAAAAACAAAGAAGTCAATCTTTGCAATTGTAAAATATTGACACGTGGCCCCTTATCTTATCTCTTTCAAGATCAGATGAAGCCTCCTTTCATAGAAAGTATAAAAAGTCACGTTTTGTGAAAGGAGCATTTCCCCATCGTTCCAACAAAAATGACAAAAGGTCCCTTAATTGATGAAACAAATTGTGACATGCTAGCATTTAATGAAACAAATTGACACAGGGAGGTGTGAGCAAATTTCATTAATTTGTGAGGGAGACTACATGGTACATAACTACACGTATAAAAGTTTTACATATGTATTTGAAAATGTGATCTACCATTTTACTATTTTAGTTCAACTCAAAAAGAAATGTGTGAAATCGGTTAGCAAGAAAATTTCTCCAACCAGATAGAGGTTTTTTTTTTTTTTTTTTTAATTTTTTTATAAAAATTAACAAATAAGATAAAGTTTCAACCTATAATGCATGTTTTTTTATCATGAGGTTAAGAAGGTGGAGTTTGAACCCTATATCTCATATTTGATGACAAGAGGCTTTACTAATTGAAAATGGAGCCTACCCGTCTATCTATGTGGTGGTTGAAAAGAGAATTTGTGTGTGCTTTTAGTCATATAACATTTTTTTAATATTCATGTGACAAATACACATAGAAGAATTTTAATATTTTTTTAATATTCATATGACTTGTTTAATATTCATGTGAAGGAAAATTTTGACCTAGAGTCATGAAGGATTCTCTTGAATACTCAAAAGAAGAATTTTACTATAAAATCTATCTTATGAAAGGAAAAAAAAAATAGTTGAAAAATTTATTGATACAAAAATTTCAATTTTCGTTTTTAAGCTTATGACCAACTTATATATTATATAAACTTAATGGGTAAACTATGTATTTTGTTCCTATTGTTTACACCATATTTGAATTTGGTCCTTAACCTTTCAATTGTATTAATTTGGTCCCTAAACTTTCAATGTCATTTCAATTTAGTCCTTTCCATTATCTCTTGGACAGAAATTGCTGACATGGCAAATAGCCAAAATAAAAAACTAGTTTATTGCCACATTGATGTCGTGAAAGTTTGAAGAAAGCACACACGATACTCTCTTTGATGGACAAAAAATAAATTGTTAGTTCCTGGGTAGTAAACCTCAAATTCATGAGGGGTTTCTTGAATCCACAAAGTGATAAATCAGGAATTAACCCACCAAAGAAAAATAGACAAAGTCTCTATTTTATAAATCTTAAAACTAAATTTCCCTAGAGGCTATAGTTTGTTTAAATAGTAAAAGAAACCCTAGGGCGGCTAGGGCAACGCCTAGAAACTCTAATTTGTGCTAATCACGTAATTAGGTGGCAAAATAATGACTTTTGTCAAAAATAGAAAAATTGAGATAATTGCGGAAATTGAAAATATTGTCTCTAAGAGACGTCTTAAAATAGATGAGAACTTATTCTAACTTTTAAACTAAAAGTTATTAAGGAAAAACAAATATTACTATAAATAGCAAAAATACTGTTTTCGGGGCCTTAACGAAGGAATTTGCCTAAATTTAGGTGACACTCGAGTTAACTCGTATTTGGATCAGAATTCCATTTCCCTTCAACCTACCGAATTTCATGCAATTTTGACATTGTCGCCCCGATGGCCTCTACTGACACCCCTCCTTGATCTTACGTTGTGACTTCCAGTGCCCCTATTGCTCTAAGAAGACATGTGCTGTCTGTTCTACATCACATATCAACGGAAACTAAAATTTTATTTTAGCTGTTAGCCACGTAAATAATTTCCATCCAAAAGATAACAGCAGAGAATAAATTGACATGGTATTGAAAGGTTAAGGACCAAATTTACATAATTGAAAAGTTAGAGACTAAATTAAAATACAGTGTAAAAAATAAGGAACAAAAATGTATTTTACCCAAACTTAATTCACAAGTAAAAATATTCCTAAGAATATATATCCTAAATATACTACTATATTAGAATCTTATTTTAACTTAAATAAAAACTAAAAACAATTAAATATGAGTAAACGAAACCTAAAAATCCAAAAAATGTTTATAAAGATCAAATATTAATAAATAATAAACATTTTGTATATATTTCTCAAACATTGGTTATTCAATAAATAGGGAACTACCATAGTCACATTCCATTGTTTAACTAAAATTTTGCTGAGACTGATGTGAATGCTCTTATAAACTGATGTATCACTTTATAAAATACAACTAAAATGTAATTAAGAAATTTATTTATGTATCCAGTTAACGGGTGCTCTTAGGGCATTTGTTAATAGACAATTTTAGGAAAATTTTAATACAACTTTTACGAGAAATATAAGAAATATTGAAAAAGTTAGTTTCTTTTTTATTTTCCCATAAAAAGTTTCTAAAAATATTTTCTAAACTGAAGTTCTTAAAGCATTCGTTAATTTTTCCATTTATTTATTATATTGCTGATGTAAAATTAATCACATTAATTTATTGTCTTGTTAGCTTGTAAACATTATGTAGCAATTTACAACAATTAGGAAGGGCAATGGCAATGGTCCTTAATGAATGACTAATGAACAAATTAATAGCAAGTTTTTTTTTTTTTTTTAACAAGAAGAAATTAATACCAAGTCTTCTTTTAGCTTCTTCTTTTTTTTTCTTTTTTTTTTTTTTGAGAGAAAATTTAGAATATATATATATATATATATATATATATATATCTCTCTCTCTCTCTCTCTCTCTCTTTTGGCCTTTTTTAGAGTAAAATAAAACAATACATATGTGGCAACGTTGGTCCCCTGTCGTGCACTGTTTTGGCCGTTTTTAGAGTAAAATAAAACAATACATATATGGCAACATTGGTCCCCTATCGTGCACCGTTGCCCGACGTGACTAAACATTATTGCGACTGATTTGGAAAGAAAAGGAGTTTAGTGTTTGGGATTGGGACGGTCTGGACAGGGCACATAATCAACAAAAAGAGAGACTACAAATGAGTGTGATTTTAGAGGAGGTATCTCAAGACATACAAGTATTTCTTTCCAGTGAAGTTTGCAGGTTCTTACCTTCTCATTTCAGTACTTACTATATATTCTTTTGGAAAAGATTTATTTAGAGAAAAACCACGTTTCCTATATATTTTTATTGAATGTGAATTTTAAAAATTTAATCGTTAAATTATATATTTTTATTATATTTTCTATGCTTGTAAAATTTCAATAAAAATAAGATCAAATATTAATAGTTATATTATCAATCAAATATTTAAATTTCAAAAAATAAGTTATTGATCAAATAGTAAATAACATTCAATTTGAACAAAATTTGGCATGCGTGTTAAAAAAATAAAGTAAATGCAATCAAATGGTTAGGTTTTTAAAAGTTATATCTAATAAAAACATTTATAAGGAGTTTGAAGGGTTTTTATCCAAACTACTTAAGAGAAAAATCTTGTCCTATTCTTTTTTGGAAAATTTGTGGTGTTGGGAATTGGGATAGAGGCAAGGGGATAGGATGTAGGGATGTTTAAATTAACCTCTTATATATATATATATATATAAATATATATATATATATATATATATATCCTTAAATAAATAGGGAAGAGATTTGGAGCCAAACCCTTTATTTTTAATCTCAAAAATTGGGGAAGAGTAGAGGTTTCACTTATATTAAAAAATAAAAGAGTTATATATTCTTCTCTTATCATATTCTTTCTTTTCCATTTTATTTTATTTTATTTTTGAAAAACAAGCACGCGCACACACACACTGAGGAAAAGGAATGAGATTCTAATACAAAGACATAACATAAAAAAGATGCATACTTGTTCCATTTTAATTTTTAAAACATCTAAATATAGGAGATAGATATTTATTCTTCTACCCTCTAGTAATTAATTTCTAAAACATCCAAACAAGGGAAAAGATAACTATTCATCTCCCCTCTTCTCTCATCTTCTCTACTTTCTAGTTGCTCTAGAGTTCAAACTTTAAAACATACTATTAATTAATAAAAAAAAAAATTAAATGAGTAATTACTTGATATTTTGGAAACAATATTCCTCAACAATAACAGGTTTGATAAGAGATATTCTAATATTATCTACGTACAACTTATGAAAGAGAAAAAGGAGATGAAATTCAAATCAAAGAAATGGGGCAACACATATTCCATATTATTATGAATAGAGAATAATAGTTTTATTGAAGAAAGAGAAGTGCTACTATGTTACAACATCACTAATGAACATATAAATATTATCTCGACTGAAAAAAAAAAAAAAAAAAAAAAAAAAAAAAAGCCATGCACCATGGCCATATATGAAAACATATGTGGATACTTTTTCTTTTCTTTTCATTTTCTATATAGATATAGTAGAAATTTAATTTATTGTGACTGCTCCTTGATAATTGCATTTTATTATTAGAGAAGATACCAATTAGTTTTTTCTATAGACGAGGTTTGAATCTAAAATTTCTTATTCGACAACAAGAACTTTACTAGTTAATTTTATTGGAACCCACTAGATACTTTTTTTTTTTAAATGTTCATAAACAATTTATATTCATTATAAGAAACAACCAAATTTATATTACTGTCTTTAGCAAACAAACAAACATTTAATCTAATTTCAAGTTTGATTATTTGTCAAGTTATGCTTATACATAATAATGTATTAATGAATAAGTTAGTAAGCATGAAGCTTCATTTTAATTATATATATGAGATAATCAATTTCTTTTCTCTTTATTTTTACCCCTTCTATACAAAATTTCTTTTATGGGTTTGTATTATGGGTTTTACTACCAAAAAAAGCAAAGGATGAGGTACTTCCGTTGCCGACCTTTAGATTTTGCAATACTAATACAATTATTACATACATACAAACAGCTGGTGCATGTGCCTGTGTTTTCCCTCTTTGGTGGTGAGTTCGAAGAAGGACTACCAAGGGTCAATCATGAGATTATGAGAATCTAGGTTTGAAATTCCTAACAAACATTTTCAGGCCATCTCAAAGGATCATTCTAGTAATTACCAGGTGCAGTGGTGTAGGGAGAGGACCCAAACCCACCCCTCTCCCCCCACGCCACCCCACTTTTTTAAAATATATTTTATTATGTCTAATTTTCCTTAATGGCCTCTCATATTTTTAAAATTTTATACAAATATTAATTTGAAGTACAATATCTCTTTTTTATTTTAGTATTTATTATTATACGGTTTTTACCAAATATAACTCATTGATTCTCTGTATTTTTTAAAAGCAAACTCCTTTTCATTTTGTATTTAAATAAATATTGAGGATACAACAATGCATTGATTTTGTTTTTTTTTCATATTCCATTAAAAGAAATGATACTATGATTTTTACAATTAAAATTTTAGGATAGGTTATATTTTTTCATCCATAAAAAAAAGTAAAATATTTTTTTATATTTAATTTAATTTATTATTATTATTATTATTATTATTATTATATTGTATCTGTTAAGGCATATAAAAGTAATATTTATTAATTAATGTATTTGAATTAATTTATTTTATACATTTCACGTTTTCTAAAACTATTATTATACATTAATGTGTAATCTTTAATTTATTCAACACAAAAAATTATTTAAAATATTCAAAGTATTAATTATAATTAATTTAAAGGATAACTACACAACTTAGTGAAAACAAAAATTCTCTTAAATTGTATAAAATTGACTTGATCAAATTTTTATATATACATAAAAATAATATATATATATATATATATATTTATATAGACACACTCAATCATCTAATAGACACGTTTTAAGCATAAATTGATATGTGTGGGTATAAATTATAGATATATTTTGCTTGGCCCTACTGGAAAACATTGTTGGCTTTGCCACTAACCTAGTATATGTGAGACAAGGAATTACACTCATTTGAGAGAATAGTGAGGTGCTCAAATCTCAAAGGGCTCTATGTACTCCCGTTAGCCAAAAAAAAACAAAAAAAAAAAAAAAAAAAAAGGAGGGGAAAAAACAAAAGAAAAGGTGGGAGGGGGTCGATCATTCACAAAAAAAAAAAAAAAAAAAAAAACACCTACCTCTTAGTACTACTTCGGGTCTTTTTTTGCTGGGGTGGTTGTCTTTACAATCCTCGGATTTATTATCCCTCTTCCTTTTTCTTTTCTTTTTGTCTCTTATCTCCTCTTGTGTAAAGCTTTCTAGGTTTTGCTTATTTGGTCAGATTTCCTTATTCCCTCTTTAAACTCTTTTTTCCCCCTTTTTCGAACACCTTTTTGGATTATTGAGAACCATATGAGTTAAAAAGATGATTAAGCTTTCTTTTGTCTAATGGTATTCAAATTAATTAAAATGATGATTAACCTTTATTACATCTTTATGAAGTCTTTTAGGTCATTACTCAGAAAGCCAAGGGTTTCTTTGTTCTTTTACCTTTCTTAGTCTCTTGCATCAAAAGCTTTCAGTGTTATTTCCTATTTTCTTTAAGAAATCCTTTCTTATACAGATAAAAGTTTAGTTACTAACTTAATTGGACGAGAGGTGACATCCACCTAAATTAAATAAATATCATGTCATGTGAATCTCACATGATGACCTTAAGTCATTTAATGGACCCATTATGGTATGTTATGAAGGGCATGGTTGAGTGGGTCTTAGCTAGATATGGGTGGTGGTTGGTTATTTGACTAGCAATTGGTGGCTAATTAGGTAAGGGAGTAATCGGATTTTGTATGGGTGATTCTGGTCATGGGTTTAGGTTGAGTTATTGAGCTCATTTGACACAAACTTGGGTCAAATTGGATGTAGTTGGTGGCTTTGAAAAATGATATTGATTCAGTGATGTGGTGACACTATGGAGGTGAAGGGAGCGGGGATAGGGAATGACGAGGAAAGACAAGGGATCGGGGTGCCAATGGAGTGAGAGAGAGTGGTTGAGAGAGAGAGAGAGAGAGAGAGAGAGAGAGAGTAACAACTTAAGTTTTGAATGGGTTCGTTAAATGACTTAAGAAGGTTGGGTGAGATGGCATGTCATCCAACTTGGTTAATTTGTAATTAAACTTTGTCCTTGTTACCATTTCATTTGTTTTGTTTTTGTTTTTTGTTTTTTGTTTTTTATTTTTTGTTTTTCTTGTGTGCGTATTAATATATTAATGTATATGCAACAAGTTTTTGCCCATTGAGAGGTGAGACTTATCCCTGCTAATTAATGTTGTTTTTGCTGCTAGAAAAAAAAGAGCACGAACAGGTGGAAAAGCCGGAAAGGTAGCATTTCCATATATTAGTGATTCAATCGAAGCATGTGAATTGTGAACACAAAGAGTTGATTATTGACCTTCCACCTCACAAGCGGTCCGTGCAAAGAGTTTCTATTCCCGGACATGGCAGATAGGCAGTCAGTAAGCGGTTATATTATAGAAATTCCGGAAGTGGAACCTGAGAAGCGGCATGAGTATTGTATCTACAAGGTTCCCCAGAAACTCCGTGACGTAAATGGTGATGCCTACACTCCAAAGCTAATTTCAATAGGCCCTTTTCATCACTGCAATGAAAATTTGAAGAAAATGGAAGAGTTAAAATATAGATATTTCAGGGATGCCTGTGATCGGACAAATAAGAAAAAGGCGGAACTTGTAGGACGCATCAAGGAAATCAAATACGAGAAGATCTTTTATTGTTATGCAGATCTAGAGGACACTGACGTCAAAGAGGATGAATTCATGACAATGATTCTTTTGGATTCTATTTTTATCATTGAACAGTTGTGGAGGACTGTAGAAAACCCGCCAATGGACCCACCAGCAATGACTACCATTTCTGAAAAGTGTGAGTGGAGGATGTGGGATGCATGTGTAATAAATTTCCAAAAAAAGAGAGAAGAAGACGACCCAGAAAGGAAAAACCCAAAAGCAAACCATGAAAAGGAAAACCCATGGCGAAGCTATAACATGATGCTGGACTTGATATTACTAGAAAATCAGGTTCCATTTTTTGTTCTGGAGAATTTATACGAGTTTGCCTACAAGGAACTTTTTATGTACCAGCAAAATGAAGATAATTCCTTTCATAGGCTTGTCCATGATTACTTTTTCCAATTCTGGAAAAGTTCCGGTTTTGTTCTCGATTCTGATTACGAGAAGATATTCTCTGGTAAGAAGAAGGAAGTCAAACATTTTACTGATTTCCTAAGATATTTTCTCCATCCACAGAATCTAAAATGTGGAAAAACTTTTGAACGTGTACCTTGTGCAACCAAGCTGTCTGAGGCAGGAGTGGAATTCAAAGTCAGCAAATCCAAGACTAAATGCCTTCTTGACATTCAATTTCGAAAGAGTAACTTATTGAAAATTTGTCCATTTTTAAATATGTCATGGTTCTTGAGTTGCTTTCCTTGCTTTCCTCGCTTCAAATGCCTGGAGAACATGCATCCTGTCTTGGAACTCAAATCCTTTATAATAGGGTATGAAACTGAATGTGTTTTTCGAAACCTCATGGCCTTAGAGCAGTGCCATTATCCACGGGAAGCTTACATATGTAATTATATTATATTGTTGGATAATCTTATCGACACTGAAGCAGATGTGGATCTACTTGTTGAGAAAAAAGTTATTGTTAACTGGCTAGGCGACAATAAGGCAGTGGCAACTCTGATCAACAAACTTCGCGAACAAATTGTAGAAGCTAATCATTCCTGCTATGGGGAACTCAGTAAAAACATTCAAGGTCACTATGACAACGTTTGGAGCAAAGTCATGGCATCCTTTACAACTCTATATTTCAAAGATTTTTGGAGAGGGACAGCAACTGTTGTTGGAATCATGGCCCTGTTTTTCAGTTTCTGGAGTTTCCTTAAGCCTTTTGTCTTTCCCACTTGAACATCTACGTGCTTCAGTGTTTGTTGGAGACTTAGTGCTTTGCTTCTGCTTATTTAGATGCATTCTGAACTTTGTAATAATAGCTTTAGTGTTTTGTTGTAAGTTTGTGATGTTTCCACATCTGTGGACTGGTGAGTCTGTATTTTAGCAAATAAAGCTATATGCTATGTTAATGAATCTCGCGACATGCTGCATCTACGCTTATATCATTCTTCTTGTTTTGCTCCAAAAATATTTTCTTTCACATCTAACGATTTCTTTTGCTGATTTTTCCCCTTAGGTTTTATATATAGCCACTTTGTTGGGCAGTTTGGTTTGCAAAAATATTGCGACCATTACAACATTACACAAATGTGACGTACGGTTCATTTATGCATGTACATATTACATTACAAAATATAAAACCATATGTTTACCATTAATGAAAAAAGTAATTTTCTTTTTTTTTATGGGATGAAAAAAGTATTTAGTATCAAATAATACTATGTCAGTCATATTAAAATCTAATAAATGAGAGACATATATACAAAAAATAATTACCCACTAACACCCTGAAGTAGTGGTGGAATGTTGATATGGTTATTTTATACACATCTTTCAATTATTAGATTTTAATATGCTTGACGTTGTATTATTTAATACTAAATACCTTTTTATAAGTATAGTGCCACTCTTTGATTAGTTTTGTTGGACTTAGGATTGGTTTTTGCATTATGCTTGGAGTGGTATTAGTCCTTTCGCTAGAACAAACTTGACTTGTTTCAACCCACTTTTCTCGAGGGTTGACTAAAAAGTGCCGAAACCATCACTAAAAATTGGGGCGTATGGTTAAGTTTGATTAGCTTTATTCCGAGGGTTATTTAAATCCTTGAAATAAACCTATACAACCCTCGGAATAATATATTAAAATTAGGTGGGCTAGTTTTTACACTCCAGCGCTAATTTTACCTCAAAATTTTAGCATTTTTCAATGCATCCTATGGCAACCTTTGATAGAAGATATCTCAAAATTTCCAACCCTTGAAATAAAGTCCAAAATTAAAATACAAAAGGAAAACTCATTTTTTTCACACTCCACACTCAGAAACCACTCACACATTCAGAAAATTCTCTCAAAATTGATCTGAACTCATCTCAAAAGACCTAAAGATCGGAACTCATCTCATCTCCGATGAGTTGATTTGTGGTGGTCACCTATCTCATCTCCGAGATAGAAGCGAGCCGTTGATAGACTGAGCACTCTTCGCCACCCCATTTTCCGATTATAGGTCTGTCTCTCTCTGCTTGTTTCCCGAGAAATTATGGAAATTACACTTATATCCGATTCTACTAGGTACGATCTTCTACGGCTTTTCATTTCATTGCATTTCTATAGATTTACTCAGATTCTATTGTAAGAGGCAAAATTTTAAGCCAATTATAAAATGCCACATCAAAGTTTAGTGGCAAATTCTAAATTAATGACATTAAATTAGATAATGACATGTGTCATCCAAATTGGCATATCAAAATTTGCCACATGTCATTTGGCCCACAAGATAAAGATAAATTTCCTATTCAAAATTTATGGGTAATTATCTTTATTAAAATAAATAAATAAATAAAATAAAGATAAATTGCCTATTCAAAATTGGTAGATAATTATCTTTATTAAATAAATTAAATAGAGATAATTATTTATCTTTGTTGATTATTATCTTTATCAAAATATGATCTTTATCAAAATAGATAAATAGAAATAATTATCTCTAAGAAGAATTTGGACCAATCAAAAGTCTGCTACATACTTTCAAGCATATCAATTCATAGTGGAGCTTATCCTCTGAAATCACTATAAATAGAGGACATCCCTTCTCATTTTCAAGACCAAGTTTTGAAGACGTCAAAACTCTGGAGAAACTGTCTCAAGAACACACGAAGAACATTCAAATAAGTTCTTTGAAGTTCTATTGGAATTAAGCTGAAAAAGCCTCCATAAACTTCAACAAACCTCAAATCCTTGAAGCTCAACGGATCAAGCCTCTAAAGTCCCAAAGAACTTCAACCTAAAAGTCTTCATATTCAAAGACAATAAATCTCTAATAAGCTTGAAGCTAGAGATTTGTTGTGAAGACCGTTCAATCCATCTTTCAACCAAAGTCAAGAAGATTCCTTATTCGAGTCAAGTTCAATGAAGATAGAACCAGAGGAAATTCTTTTGTAAAAGAATTGAAATAGAGATTGTATTTTTTATTCATCAATACAAATTATTATTTGCAAACCATATTTCTTTTCAATTGTTTAATTTTCTACAATTGGAA
>JAYJMT010000116.1:0-50000 GCA_036321655.1 Quercus alba
TAGGTGGGATTTATGTAAGAGTTATGTGTGAGAGAGTGTGATGAAATCTCAAGATGTGTGCAATCAAAGGAGTCTCACCACTAGATCTCATGACCAGCAAGTCGCCAAAGTGGCACACGTATGGAGCATGCAGGGGAGCTGAAGGGTCACGACAATAGGACCACTATAGGACAAAAATTCTAGTCTGGCCAGGCAGTTAGCTCGCGACTTGTTCCAATTGAAAGGTTGAGTCACTAGAATGCCCTGTTTGGATGAAAACTGACTTTTCACATTCCTCATACATACTACTATAAATACCCTTATACCTACGAAATGTAGAGAGTTTGAAGAGAGAATTTTGAGAGAAAAACCCTAGAGAAAATCACGATTGACTCATTCACAATCTTTATCATTTGATTCTCCAAATTCCTCTAATTTCATCATTTCCATTGACATATCCTTGAGAGGTACATTTGCCAAATCCTTATCTCACCATCCTCATATCAGTGAGGAGGTGTTTTGGTGCTTGGGAAGCAGTTTAGAAAGGACCAATTTGTTTGGTTGATGCAGTGGACTTATTGTGGGATCCGGTGAGCTAAAGAAGACAAGGTTCAACGTAACCCTGTTTGGAGCAAGAAGCTTGGAAGGCTTAGCTACACTGGGTAGATTAGGCTTGGAGGGTCTTCTGCTATTCATGTATCCCAACTATATTCTTTGGGGGATTATTTACCGCTTGGAGGGCGGTAGAGAGATTTTTCACCAAGTGCTTCGATTTCCTCTTCGATAACATATCACCGTGTTATCTTTGTGTTTGCATCTCTCTTCCTTTAATCTTTAACCATTAATTGCTACTGTGTTTGTGATTAATTATGTGTTAAAGTAGTTTGCCAATTTGGGTATTGCTTATATTTCATATTCCACACATACATTATTTGAATATATGCTTGTGTTGGTAAATTTGTAATGGGGGTCTAAACATTCATTAGTGTTTTACACACTAATTAAACTTTCAATTGGTATCAAAGTAGATGCACTTGTTGTTGGTTTCATTACCTAAGTGAGATCCTAAACACCTTTTGAGATAGAACGATCTCAATCGCTTAATGCTCTTCCATACTTTGATGGAAGCAACTATGCTTTTTGGAAAGTCCGTGTGAGGGCATTTCTATGTCCCATTGATGAGAGTGTTTGGGATGCTGCAGAGATAGGATGGACTAGGCCGGAGGTCACCAAATCTGAATAGGATAAGGCAACCCTTGTGGCAACTAATGCTAATAGCAAGGCTTTTAATGCCATTTTCTATGGTGTTTCTCCTAATGAGTTTCACAGGATTTCACTTGTTACAATTGCCAAGGAGGTGTGGCAAATCTTGGAGACGACCTATAAAGGAACCAAAAAGGTGAAGGACAACAAGTTTCAAATGCTAATCACACACTTCAAGGAGTTGAAGATGAGTGAAGATGAGTCATTCGACTCATTTTATGGGAAGCTAAATGAAGTGGTGATTGGGAAATTCAACTTGGGAGAAAAGACGAAGGACTCCAAGATTATGAGGAAGATCCTACGATCATTGTCAGAGAGCTTTCGCACAAAGGTCACTGCCATCGAATAGAGCAAAGACTTTTATGAGATTAAAATTCAAGAACTCATTGGTTCCATTCAAACCTATGAGCTATCTCTACCATCGCAAAGGAAGAGCAAATCTCTTGCTCTAAAGACAGTCAATGAGAGCGTGGAAGCTCAAGACTCCTCAAATGAGGATGAGGTCAAAAAGGATGTGGCATACCTTATTAAGAACTTCCGAAAGTTTTTAAAGTTCAAAAAGAATGGAAAGTTTGTTAAGAAGGGAAATTTTCCAAGTTCCAAGAAGGTGAAAAAGGATTTTAAGAAGAAAGATGAGAAGGATTCTCAATCCTCTCAAGGAATCATGTGATATGAATGCAACGGTCATAGATGTCTCAAGGAGTGTCCCAACTATTTGAGAGGCATGGGTAAAGTGTATGCCACTACCCTTAGTGAAACAGACTCCTCTAATTCTGACTTGGAAGAAAGCTGTGACAGAAAGGGAAACTACTCCGCATTTATGACCATTGCTCCTGTACAATCTTCAGATGATTTGAATGTGTTAATGGAAGAGCTTGGTAAGCACACTGAAGTGGACTCGATAGGGATAGTAGAGGAATCTGATGATGATGAAGATGAAATAACAATGGGATTACAAGAATCCTATAATACTCCTTGAGAAGACTGGTGAATATGCAAGAGTGGCTAGAGAAGCAATTAAGAAAATGAAGAGAGCAGAGCAAGATTACAAAAGTCTTCTAGTACGGTACAAGGAGATCAAATGTGAAGTTGAGATGCTGAACGGAGAACTAACTGAAGCCTACTCAATGATCAAGTTTCTTGAGCTTGAGGTGAATTAAGCTAATTCTAAAGTTGAGCAGATTTCCTTCAAAAGCTTGATGAAGTACTTGCACATCAAAAGCCCTTTTCTGACAAAAGCGGCTTAGGATACACCCAAAAGGATAGTTCAAGCACCACTGTGTCTAAAGAGATGAAGTTTGTTAAAGCAAAGGAACCAGTGGTAGCAACTTTAGCTGTTGAGAAAGTGAAGTTTAAGAAGAAGCCAAAAGTGATTGCTCAACGGGTTTTAACAAAGCCTCTAAACACAGCAGTGGTTAAACTCAAGGAAAAAGGAAAATCTCTTCCGAAGTCACAAAGGGGACCGCAAACTCAACACTTTTGCCACCATTGTGGAATCCAAGGTCACACTAGACCCAATTGCCACAAGCTTCGGGCATTAAAGAATGGTTGCTCTCAAAGGCCATGTGGATAAAGAAATGGCAAAGGGAACCTCAAGCAATCGAAAGAGGGAGAAGCTGAGTCTAATGTTCGGGATATAATGAAGATGATAGACACCATCACTTCTTGTTTGGCAAACTTCATCCTAAGGTTTGAGAATTGCAACTCAAGTACCCAATCCTGTAAGGATATCACCTCAAACGCACGTGTTGTGTGGGTGAAGAAAGGTACACATGCATAAGCATTAGAACATGTCCATGCATCAATTCTTCCTATATGTTGTGACTTTACTTGGCTGTTTTCTCTGTAATCATTCTAGCATGTTTTGACAAATTTTTGTTTGTTTTCTTTTCTTACTTTGAATTTTTTTTATTTTTGATCAATCTTTACTTGTGTCAAAATCCAAAAACACATAAAAAGTAGAAAATCCAAAAAGTTTGATCGGCATTATTGTGTTTATTCACCTATTACAGAGATGGTGCGATTTGATTTTTTTTATTTACTGCTTTCAATCTTCGGAGAAAGATACATTATTCGGGATAGAAAGAATAGAAAGAAAACAAATTTGAAATAAATCTACGCTTTTTGTAAAGGTGAAGTTTGTAAATAAAACAATTCCTTCTGTCGTAAGAAAGTAGGTTTTTTAGCTATGGGCCTAGCAAAAGAAAATTTTGGGTAGGATCCTATAGGATATCCCCCTTCAAAATCAGACGTGAAAGTTTCCTTTCATCCGGCTCAAGTAGTTACACCAACTAAAGATAAAGAAAGGAGTTTCCACTTTATTTTCTTTATCTGTAAAACGGAACCCCCCCCCCCCCAAAAAAAAGAAAAGGTCTACTGTCACATGTATGTTTTGCCTTGTACCTTCGTATAAATAGCTTTGTGCATTTACGAGCGTAGCTTGTTCTTTATGCACTCATATCATTGTAGGAAAAATCTTGACATCTATGTGACTGTTGTAAATAAATATTCAAACTTGTCATGAATGATTAGTCAATGGTTTTGTTGATCTTAAGACTTGCATAGACTTGTGCTTATATATCTTCCCACTCTTTTTTTTTTTTTTTTTCTTAAAGAGCCGAACCAATGTGAATCTCAAAATGAAAAGAGATAATGAGTTGCAAAAGCCATCGCACATACTAGTATTCGACAAGGAAAAAGGGAAAGCAACTTATATGATAATGTATGATGCCAAAAAGCTGAAAACTTGTTCATCAAATTGAAATATCAAAAATTTCAGGCATCGATCTCAAAATGATCAAATGATATGAATTGTAAAGAAGCTAAATGAAGAGCTTCAAAGTTATGTAATCAAGTTTTGTGGGAGGTCATATATGCATACTTCTATAATGGAGATGGGTCACTCTTCCTAGTGCTAATTGTGTATGTCTTCGTTGAATTGATCATTGAAGCTTTACATTAGACCAAGGACTATCTCATCTTTGGTACCCACACACATCACACATGTCTATGTTCAATGAATGCCTTATTCATTTGTGTGATTGTACTTGATTAAATGTGTTGCACATGCTCAATCATATGTTGATCAAACACAAAAAGATTTTTGAGTATTTTAATTGTTTTTGGAAAGTGTTGTTTGTTGTGAAAATTTTCAAAAACTGTACAACTTTGTTTTTGAAAGCTCAAAAACGTGTACAAATACACCTTTGAATGTTTAGACCCCCAAATTACAACTTAATCAATTCAAGCAATATGTCAAACAACTAGTGTGCGGAAACTTAACATATGCTATCATACGAAATTGATTAAATACTATCTAAGCCATAACAGATTAATATCCACAGCAGATAAATAAAAAGGCAAAGATAGAGAGGAAGGAAGATGCAAACACAAAGACAACACGCGATGTGTTATCGAAGAGGAAACCGAAGCCCTCGGCGAAAAACCTCTCCGCCGCCCTCCAAGCGGTAATCAATCCACTAGAAAATATAGTTGGGATACAAGGACAGCAATAGACCCTCCAAGCCTAATCTACCCAGTGCACCTAAGCCCTCCAAGCTTCTTGCTCCAACGAGGTTGCGCCGAACCTTTTTCTTTTCTAGCTTCCCGGATTCCGCTACTAGACCGTAGCATCAACCAATGAAGATTGGCTCCTTCCTAACTGCTTCCCAGAAATCCAAACAGCAGTCTCACAATGATGATGATGGTGAGAACCTGGTTTTGTACAATGCCTCTCAAGGATTTGACAATGGAGAGGAAGAGAGTTGAGGAATTTGTAGAGTCTCTAAGGTATAGATTGTGTGTGAATCAATCTAGTTTTTCTTTAGGGTTTCTCTCTCAAAATTCTCTCTGGAAGCTCTCTTTCAATCGTGGGTAATAGGGGTATTTATACTGAAGTGGAGAGGAATGTGAAACGTCAGGTTTTTACAAAACAGGGGTGGCTCGCGGCTTGACCTCGCGGCTTGACTAAGTCGCGAGATCCAGTCGCGAGATAACCGTATGGCCAGTTGTCCTGTTTTGTCCTGTAGTGCTCCAGCTAGCATGACTGTTCATCTTCCAGCATGCTTGGCACGTGTGCTGCTTCTGGCGGCTTGCAGCCGCGAGTCACCCGCGAGTCCCAGCCGCGACAATCTGTTTTCTTGCACACTCTTGAGCAAACTTCACTCTATCTCACTCACTACCCTTACATCAAACCCACCTAAATACAGGGTTACTAAATGCTGAATTACAAGCAAATTTGGCACAGAATAAAGCCAATTAGATGGTTGAATAAATTCAACCTTACAATCTCCCCCTTTGGCTATTCCGTGACAAAACCCTAAAACAGACTCTAGACTTAACATGTGAGTTGGGAACAGTTGAACAAAACTCACTCACACCTAACTCTAGAAGCTGTGAAGCACTTGAATCATATGAACATAATACTCCTGAAACACAACAATACACCATGATCATTGTAAGCAGAAAATTATAGAATGCATATGAAACAGGCAATATGTGATCAAGCAAAGATGGAGTTATGAAACAAACCATGGTTTGATCAACCAAGTGAACATCACAAGATAGTGATCACAGTGCTCATTCACACTTGGAATGAACACAAGGACATACAAGTTAACAAGCACAAGGTAAGACACTTGTATGCTCAACACTCAACCAATGCATATCACACAAGGCATATGCATCTAGGAACAATCCTACAAGGGCACAAGAGTGACAGTACATAAACCAAAATGCATATCATTTAGATTAAAGTACTGATTTCAACATAGCATAAAGGCTGCACTAGGCAAGGTACATACCATAAAGCCTACAAACCTATGCATAAACCATAAACCCTAAAAGCTTACACAAGCACATGGGTACAAAACACAAAACATCCTGAATAACATCATCAAAATATATTAAACTTTAAACCAAGAGAATAAGATAAGAGTTAGAAACAATACACCAGAAACATAGTGTGTCAAAACCCACAAAAACATTAAATAGTACCCAACAAGCATAAGCCTACAACCATAAGTTTAGAGGATAAGACTAAAAAAAAAAGTATGACAAAAGTATGAGTGTATGTGTGTACTCCCCCTATCACTATGCACACTTCCCTTTGAACTTTTCTCCCCCTTACTGAAAGCTCTCCCCCTTTTTGTCACGAATAGCTAAAGGCTCTCGTCCAACTTTCGTTGAATATCATCTAGCTGATTCTCCATAGTCTCGAGACGCATTTGAACATGGTTGTTTGTGGAGTAGAGAAGTGCCACAAGCTCATCAACACGTTTCTGAATATGCTCAAGTACACTGCCGACTCTATCAGTATGAGGAGCAGTTGGTGCTTGCGGAATATGAGCTGGTGAAGCTTCAGGAACAGCACGTGATGTAGATGTGGTATGTGCTGGTGTCTCTGAGTCAGGGGCAGATGGAGTAACCGGAGAGATGTGAGCACTCCTTAGTGATTTAGAGGAGTGACTTCTGCTAGCTTGAAGAGTGAGCAAGGAAATGGGACGTTGACGAGTCAACATTTTTCCATCTGCAGGAGGAGTAATGCCTTCACGAAGAATGAGCTTCATGATGAGACTGCAAAATGGAATAACTCCTCGAGCAGCAGATCGACATGCAGTCTTCCTCAAGATGTAGTAGATGTGAGCACATATGTCAATGGGAGCTCCTGTAATAAGGTCACAAAGAAATAGAGCTCTCCCAAGATTGATGAATGTAGTGTTGGACAATGGGTAGAGATTGGTGAACATGATCAACTTCAGTGTGGTCAGCTCGGGTGCAAACTTTGCGGTGCTGATGGATGTTCCAGCACTGGATACTTCATGATCGGATCCTAGGATTTGAAGAATTTCTCCAACTTCTGGAGTTCGTTCATCATAAGGAGTTAGATTTACATTCTGAGGTCTGGTGATGCTGAGAAGGTCTGCAATGGAGTCTGGGGAAACACTAAACTCAGTTCCTCTGACCCAGAAAATGAGTTGAACTCCAAGATCAGTTGCATTGGAGAAGCATTCTTTGACCAGCTCATCCATTGGATCATCAAAGTTCCCGAACAAGTTTGCCCAATCTCGATTCTCAAAGATACGAGGGATAAAAGTAGTCCCTAAGGTGTTGAACTCTACCACCCGTTCCACTATAGTTGTTGACTTGTCAAAAACGTTTGAGTAGGCATGTGAGTTAAGAGGAAGTCTGAACCTTTCCTCATTGGGGTCTTGAGAAGCCTGAGATGATAGTCGAGTCCTTTTGGCAACTGGTGTTGCTGGTTCGTCAGCAACAATGTTTTTACCCCTGGAAGATCGACGAGACATCTGCAAGAGAACAGGCCCACAGCAAAGAACCAAACAACAATACCACACAAGATAAATGTCAACAAGATTCAGTGTAAACAAAATCTCAATATTTAAACACAAATTGGAGATATTGCAATCCCAACCAAACTACCAACAGTACACAGGAGCACACAATGATAGGTGCAGCAAAATGGTGATAGTGCACAAAGACATAGCTGGACAAAACAACTAACAACTGTCACTGAGACAGGTTATCAAGACCATGATATGCAAACAGATACAGCATTCAAACATTTGGAGCACAAAACAACAAATACTCCACCAGAGATATGAGTAAGGAAAAATATTTTAACATGAAGAACCCAATAATCCAAACTAGAGAACAAGGTTGAGATACAAACAGCCAAAAAAAATTCAGTAACCGATATCATTATCAGAAACAATGCTTAAGCAAGTGAAATGAGTAAGTCAAATAGACACCAAACCCATTTAACAAAAGATTTTCAGACTCAATAATAGGCAAATATCAGAACAATGAAAATCACATTTTGACCGTTCAACATGAAAACAGATGAGAACAATATCAAACGAGACCCGCCATACCCATTTCATAAGAGAGAAGTATTTCGTACACAATACCAATCCAAACAGCAGCAAGTATAACCAGGAAAAGAGAAAATGAGATTGAGAAAGCAAAAACCCTTACCTTTTCTTGAAGATTTGGATAAGAAATGAAGCACCAAAGAGGTTTGAGAATGGATTCACAGAGTGTTTGGAAAGGAGGAAGTTTTAGAGAGAAGATGAACAGTTACAAAAATTCGAGGGAAAAACTGAAAAAGATTTAAAAACTGCTCTTATTTCTGTAAAACACGCGTTTTTCGCGACTTGATTAAGTCGCCACACAGTCGCCAGCTCAAGCCGCCAAAGCACACAAGAACAAAATTTTGAAAATTTGTCTAAGTGTTTTTCGCGACTGGAAGGTCTACCCGCGAGTAAGTCGCGAGATGAGCCGCGAAAATCTCTGAGTGAACCTCGCGACTGGACCTTCCACTTGCGAACAAGTCGCCAAAAATGACCAGCGAAGATGCGACTGAGGCTCGCGACTTGACATACCCGCGACTGAGCCACCAAAACAGGACAAAACTGGATTTTTGAAATTTTCAGATTTTTAAATAAAATACTTTCCAAAATCACCTAAAACACTCAAAAATCTTTTTGTGCTTGAATTAACAAAGATTGAGCATGTGAAAACACATTTTATTAAGTACAATCACACAAATGAATATGGCATTTATTGAACATAAACTTGTGTGTTGTGTGTGGATATCAACAATGAGATAGTCCTTCGTCTAATGTGAAGCTTCAATGATCAATTCAACCAAGGCATACACAATTAGCACTAGATCATGTGACCCATCTCAATTATAGAAGTATGTATATATGACCTCCCACAAAACTTGATAACATGATTGGAGCATTACATTTGACTCCACTTTCAATCATAACAATTGATCTTTTTGATCATTTGAGACAATCACCTCTCATTGTGAGAGTGATATATGATATTTCACTTTAATGAATAAGCCTTTGGCTTTTTGAATAAACAATCACTTCAATATATGGTCGCTTACCCTTTTTCCTAGTCAAATACTAGAATGTGCGACAGGCTTTTGCAGCTCAATATCTCTTTTCATTTGGAGATTTACATTTGGTGAGCTCTTTTTAGCAAAAACAAAAATAAAGAGTGGGAAGATATATAGACACAAGTCTATGCAAGTCTCAAGATCAACAAAACCATTCACTAATCATTCATGACAAGTTTGAAGATCTATTTACAACAATCACAAAGATTTCAAGATTTTTCCCACAGTGATATAGGTGCATGAAAACAAGCAATGCTCGAAAATGCACAAAGCCATTAGCACAAAGGTACAAGGCAAAACAAGTTTTGAGACAAAAGCTCAACAAAGTCAATCAAGCTTTTTGATTTTCTATTTTTATGTGGTTTTTGGATTTTTGACACAAGTAACCAAAAAGATTGATACGACAAAATTAAAGATATTCACAAATAGACAAACAAACATCCAACAGCAAAAATAACAAGCAAAACAAACAAACAAACAAATAAAGTCATAAAGCATAGGAAGTATTAATGAATGGACATGTTGTAATGCTTATGCATGAGTACCCTTATTCACCCTCACGTCACTTGCGTTTGGGGTGATTTCCTTATAGGATTGGGTACGGGAGTTAGGGCTTTCAAACCTTCGTGAGAAGCTTTCCAAGCAGTTGGTGAATGCACCAATCATCTTCATCACGTTCATCATTCCGGGATCACCATTCTGATCTCTAGATTGATCTCCAGCCCAAATTCTTCTCTCATTTCTAGGTCCTCCTGACCTTTGAGGGGTTGCACTATTCTTTACTCTCAGCTTTTGGCAATTTGGTCGAGTATGCCCTTGAAGTCCGTAGTAGTAGCACACATAAGTTCCTCTAGGACCTCTTTGTGGTCGAGGACGTGACTTGGCACGAGATTCAGACCTGCCTGCAAACTGATTGTGAGGATTTAACATCCGTTGGTTCACCAAATTCTTCTTCTCCTTCACCTCGAGCTTTTCACCAGTAGAATCAGCTACAACTGGATCTTTGGCCTTTACAAACTTTACTTCTTTTGCTATATTTCCAGACGAACTACCTCCTCCGGTATATCCCAATCCGGATTTGTCTGAAAAGCTCTTTTGAGATGAGATAACATCATCTAGTTTCTTGGTGGTAACCCTCTCTACTTTAGCATTTGCTTGCACAACCTCACTCTCAAGAAACCTTACTTTTGTGTAAGTTTCGGACAACTCTCCATTCAGAGTTTCTATCTCACATTTGGCCTCCCTATATCGGATTAGGAGACTTTTGTAGTCCTCCTCAGCCTTCTTCATTTTTCTCACAGCAGCCTTGGCCAATCTTGTGTATTCCCCGGACTTCTCCAAGAGTAAGTTATAATTCTCCTGAAGATTCGCTGTGTTTCCACCTTCTTCAGCATCCGATTCTTCAACAATTCCTAGTGATTCATCATCACTATGTTCTCCAAGGTCTTGCACAAGCAGATTCAGTTCATCTGACGACTCAACATGAGCAATAGTCATAAACGCCGAATAGTTCCCCTCTCCATCACAGCTCTCTTCAGATTCTGAGTCAGACGAATCCGAGTCACTCAAGGTCGTGGCATACACTTTACCTTTCGATTTCAAATAGTTCGGATGTTCCTTCTTGAAGTGTCCATGCCCGTTACATTCGAAACACGTGACACCTTGTGTAGGTTGGGATTCTTTTCTATCTTTCCTTTTGAATTCCCTTTTCTCCCTTCCAGAACTTTGGAATTTTCTTTTATCATCAAATTTGCCATTATTTTTGAATTTCAAAAACTTTTTGAAATTTTTGACAAGGTATGCAACATCTTTGTCAACCACATCTTCTCCCAATGAGTCTTGATCTTCCACTTTCTCATTAATGGTATTTAGAGCAAGAGATTTACTCTTCCGTTGATTGGGCAGCGACATCTCATAAGTCTGCAGAGAACCCACCAGCTCTTGCACTTTGATGTCATCGAGGTCCTTGCTCTCTTCAATTGCTGTCACTTTAGCTCGAAAACTTTCCGGCAATGATCGAAGGATCTTTCTTACAATCTTCAAGTCCTCCGTTTTCTCCCCCAAGTTGAACTTGCTGACAACCACTTCATTTAGCTTCCCATAGAAAGAGTCAAAAGACTCATCCTCACTCATTTTGAGCTCCTCAAACCGAGTGGTCAGCATTTGTAACTTGGTGTCTTTCACTTTCTTCGTGCCTTCATAGGTAGTTTCCAAAATCTCCCATGCTTCTTTGGCCACGGTAATATGAGAAATCCTGTGAAATTCATCTGGAGACACACCACAGAAAATAGCATTGAGTGCTTTACTGTTAGCATTAGATGCAGCAAGTGCTGCCTTATCCCATGTGGATTTGGCTGCCTCTGGTTTGGTCCAACCAATCTCAACAGCATCCCAAACGGATTCATCAATAGAACACAGAAAAGCTCTCATTCGAACCTTCCAAAAAGCATAATTACTACCATCAAAATATGGAGGTGCATTTAGGGATTGAGACCTATCCATCTCAAAAGGGAGTCAAGGATCACACAATGGTAATGAAACCAATATCAGTGTACTCGCTCTGATACCAATTGAAAGTTCAAAAACGTGTACAAATACACCTTTGAATGTTTAGACCCCCAAATTACAACTTAATCAATTCAAGCAATATGTCAAACAACTAGTGTGCGGAAACTTAACATATGCTATCATACGAAATTGATTAAATACTATCTAAGCCATAACAGATTAATATCCACAGCAGATAAATAAAAAGGCAAAGATAGAGAGGAAGGAAGATGCAAACACAAAGACAACACGCGATGTGTTATCGAAGAGGAAACCGAAGCCCTCGGCGAAAAACCTCTCCGCCGCCCTCCAAGCGGTAATCAATCCACTAGAAAATATAGTTGGGATACAAGGACAGCAATAGACCCTCCAAGCCTAATCTACCCAGTGCACCTAAGCCTTCCAAGCTTCTTGCTCCAACGAGGTTGCGCCGAACCTTTTTCTTTTCTAGCTTCCCGGATTCCGCTACTAGACCGTAGCATCAACCAATGAAGATTGGCTCCTTCCTAACTGCTTCCCAGAAATCCAAACAGCAGTCTCACAATGATGATGATGGTGAGAACCTGGTTTGGTACAATGCCTCTCAAGGATTTGACAATGGAGAGGAAGAGAGTTGAGGAATTTGTAGAGTCTTTAAGGTATAGATTGTGTGTGAATCAATCTAGTTTTTCTTTAGGGTTTCTCTCTCAAAATTCTCTCTGGAAGCTCTCTTTCAATCGTGGGTAATAGGGGTATTTATACTGGAGTGGAGAGGAATGTGAAACGTCAGGTTTTTACAAAACAGGGGTGGCTCGCGGCTTGACCTCGCGGCTTGACTAAGTCGCGAGATCCAGTCGCGAGATAACCGTATGGCCAGTTGTCCTGTTTTGTCCTGTAGTGCTCCAGCTAGCATGACTGTTCATCTTCCAGCATGCTTGGCACGTGTGCTGCTTCTGGCGGCTTGCAGCCGCGAGTCACCCGCGAGTCCCAGCCGCGACAATCTGTTTTCTTGCACACTCTTGAGCAAACTTCACTCTATCTCACTCACTACCCTTACATCAAACCCACCTAAATACAGGGTTACTAAATGCTGAATTACAAGCAAATTTGGCACGGAATAAAGCCAATTAGATGGTTGAATAAATTCAACCTTACAGTTTTGGTGACTTACTCTCGTAGGTCAATCCAATCGTAACCCTTAGTCACGACCTTAGAAGCTTTCGCGACTCCCTGGCTGGCCAATCCCCCAGTTGTGAAAAAGACTTTGAAAATTTTCAAATTTTTGGGTTTTTAGCATTTTTGCAACTCACTTTGGTGACTGGTTTGCGAGTGGAAGCTCTAGTTGCAAGTTTTACTCAGAATGCTTCGCGACTCCCTTCACGACTTACTCGCAAGCGAATCTTCCAATTGCAAAAAACACAGAAAAAATTTTCCAAATTTGTGACATGAGTTTTTAGCGACTTGTTCGCGACTCATTCTATTCATGAAAAACGCATGTTTTGCACAATGAGGGTTATTTTCAGAGTAGTTTTCAAAAACTTTTCATTTTTCCCTCGCAATTTGTGACTGTTCATTCTCTTGTCCATCTCTCCCTCTTCCAAACTCGCCGTTCTCACTAACAAAACCTCCATTTTTCTTCATCATTTCTTCACCGATCTTCAAGAAAAGGTATGGGTTCTCTCTTTTTCTCAAAGAATTTCATGTTTCTTGCCCTTATTTCTTGGATTGTGTGTTTTTGTTAAGATTTGAAAATATGATGCTGAATATGGTTTCTGGATATTTTGTTGAGTTTAATGTTTGGGTTTTGTTGGTTTTGGTAGTATAATGCCTATAATACATGCACTTCATGTTTGTTTCTCATATTTAAGTACTATACCTTGTCTGTGTTGTTTTTGTGCATACCATGCCCATGGTAAAACGTCTCACAGACAGTTTTCTTGTGTTACTGAGGATTTCTTCTAATACAATGTTTGTAGGGATGACTTTGCTTCGCCGATTGTAAAATTTTCTTTGGTTATGTGTTTTTGCACTTTGCCCTAGGTTGTACATGGTGATATTTGTGCGCACACACACACTTTGATATATTTGAGGGCCTAATATCAAGACTCTGTTGTGCTTTGATGCTATATGTCCTCTTATGTCAAGTTGCCATTGAATTATTCTTTAGTGTCATTTTCTAAGGCCTAATTCTAAATCCATTTCATTGCTACTAACTTGTCACTAATTATTTTTGTTTCCATATGTTGTGCTTTGTTTTATGGTCTTTGCTACTATGTTTTTGCAGATGACTCCAAAGAAGAAGACTATTGCACATCGTGCTGACAAAAGAAAGAAAATGGACAATACTCGATTCCGCTCTACCCAAAACTTTGAAAGATACAATTAGTTCTTTGAGAAGGCTCCAATCATCCAAGAGCGATTTGTGGACTTGGTTGGTTTGAAGGATTATTTTATCCCAGGTTGTTTTCAAGGTAGAGGTTGGGATAAGCTCCTTAGTGATCTCCCTGGGATGTGTGAATCGTTGATTCATTAATTCTATACCAATGCCATTTTACGAGAGGGTGAAATCGATTGTTGGATTAGAGGCCATGAGTTCACCATTGACTTGGAGGATATTGATGATGTTCTTGGCTTCGAGGATCTAGAGCATGATTTCACTCACTACAAGGACAGAACGCTCTCCATAGAGACGGTTCAATCACATATTGGTGGTGTTAGAGAAGGAAGGTGCCTCAGCATAACTGCTTTTCCACCAGATTTGAGATGTCTTACCTTAATTATGATGTTCAATCTATACTCGGTGAAGAAGATAACCACCATTAGTAATGCTAGAGCCATTTTTCTCATGGAGCTTTGGGAGAATACTTACATTGATATTAGTGCTCATGCCTTCTCCATCATTGTTGATGAAACAAGGACAACTTCAAGGGCAAAGCTGATTCTCCCTAGTCTTCTTGTAAGGCTTTTTTGAGCAAAAGGTGTGAAAATTCCTCAAAACATCAGTCTCTTGCCTACTTGTCCTGCTATAAATGCTCTAACAATTGCACGGATCAAAGTTCGTCTCCCAGATGATGAAGAGGAAGGTGATCAAGCTCAAGGCGAGCCTATGGTCACCAAGACAGAAGCAAAAGGACAACCCTCAAGCTCACAAAGCCATGGTAAAAGGAGCCGAGCTTCATCATCTTTTGAAGTACCTCCAGATGCATTTCAAATCATCCTTGAGAGGATTGACGGCTTGTGAGATGTCCAAAATGAGCAATCTGATAGGCTGACTACCATCCAAGAACAGATTAATTTACTTTCAGCCAAGTTTGATAGCTTTATTGCATTGCATTAGCCCTTTGGCCATTCCGGTCAAAAAGGGGGAGATATGGAGTAGGAGTAGCTCTTGAGGGGGAGCATCATTTTAAAGGGGAGAAACTTTAAGCACTTTTAGTTTACATTGTTTATGTATTATGTTGTTTATGATTTGATTTAGTTTATGAGTTTTCATTGCACTTTGTTTTGTACTTTGGTTTGAACTCTATAATTTTAGTACTTGGTTTTCTTATACTTGACTATGGTGTGTTGTGAATACTTGAATGCTTAGCCTTTTAAAATATTTTTATTATGTACCTTTGCTTTGTAGCTTAGTACTTTAGTTAATGTTATGCATTTTCTTTAAGAAAGCTTAAGATGTGTGCAATCAAAGAAGTCTCATGACTGGATCTCGCGACTGACTCACGACTAGCAAGTCGCCAAAATGGCACATGTGTGGAGCATGCAGGGGAGCTAAAGGGTCACGACAGTTGGAGCACTACAAGAAAAAAATTCTAGTATGGCTAGACAGCTCGCAACTTGTTCTAGTCGCGAGGTTGAGTCACCAGAATGCTCTGTTTAGATGAAAACTGACTTTTCGCATTCCTCATACACACAACTATAAATAACCTTGTACCCATGAAATGTAGAGAGCTTGAAGAGAGAAGTTTGAGAGAGAAACCCTAGAAAAAAAACAAGATTAACTCATCCACAATCTTTATCTTTTGATTCTCCAAATTCTTCTACTCTCACCCTTTCCATTGACATATCCTTGAGAGGTACATTTGCCAAATACTTATCTCACCATACCCATATCAATAAGGAGGTGTTTTGGTGCTTGGGAAGCAGTTCAGAAAGGACCAATTCATTTTGTTGTGCAATTAACTTATTGCGAGATTCGAAAAGCTAAAAAAGATAAGGTTCAATGTTACCCTGTTGGAGCAAGAAGCTTGGAGGGCTTAGGTGCACTAGGTAGATTAGGCTTGGAGGGTCTTCTGCTATTCATGTATCCCAACTATATTCTTTAGTGGATCATTTACCGCTTAGAGGGCGGCGGAGAGGTTTTTCACCGAGTGCTTTGATTCCCTCTTCGATAACACATCGCCGTGTTATCTTTGTATTTGCATCTCTTTTTCCTTAATCTTTAACCATTAATTGCTGCTGTGTTTGTGATTAATTATTTGTTAAAGTAGTTTGCCAATTTGGGTATTGCTTATATTTCATATTTCGCACATACATTGTTTAAATATAAGCTTGTGTTGGTAAATTTGTAATTGGGGGTCTAAACATTCATTAGGGTTTTACACACTAATTGAACTTTCAAAGGTGTTATGAGACGAGTAGTTCTAGGATCACAAATTATTCCACAACTTTTTTGCCATAACTCTGATGTGACAGATTATGAGTAGTTAATTATCATTTACACATGGACCAATTATTTTTTCTTTACCAATCACACTCTGTCACATCACAGTTGTGGCAAGAAGTTGTGAAAAATTACGTGGTCCTAGACTTTTCCTTATGATAACGTTATATGATCATTTATGTTCACTTCCTTAAAAGAGGTAATTAAGCCGTTGTTGGTAACTGATGATACCATTATAGAGCTTTCTAGCGGTTGGGTAAGGGTCGTTTATTATGACGTTTTATTGATCTGTTGCCTTCTTAAATGCATGTTAAGTGGTGCCCCTTAAAGCAATTGTTAATAAACCATAATAGGAAAGTTTTGACATCACTATTATAAAAAATATAAAAAATTATCAACAAAATTAATTGCTTTATCATTTTTCCATAAAATGTTTCTAAAATGTGAGATGATTTTCTTTGATTTTCTCTGTCACAAAAGTTTAAAAATATGAAAACTTGAAATTTAAGTAATTTATTATTGAGATGGCTAGAAAATGTGAGATGATTTTAATTTTGGAATGTAGCCCCACGCTCCCACAGTAATTTTCCTTTCCCTTCTCATGATTAGATTCAAACGTATATATCGTACTTGCCCCTTTGGACCTATGCAATTTGGGCCCAAATCCTACTCGCCCCTTTGGACTTTCTTAGGTATCATAACTTCCTTACATCCTTGGGCCAAGCCTTCTCCATGCCACCTTTTCTAGGGCCCACGACTTAATTTTCTTCTTCTTATAGGCTGAGCTCTCCTTTTCCATTTTAAGGTCCAAGCCTTCTTCCTTTTCTCATTTTTGTGGGCTAGATCTTTCTTGTTTTTGTGGGTCTAGCTCCTCATTATATTTTGGACCTCAACAATGACAAATTTGGCATTTACTATAGTGATGTTCTAACAGTAGAACTGTATAAACAAGTGTGTTATTTGTTTTTTTGGTATTTTTTATTTGAACTTTCTCTCTCTTACATAAAAATATCTTCATCTTCACTCTCAGCCACTCATCTCTCTCGCTCTCACCTCTTTATCCTTCTCTCATGTCTCTCTCAATTGAATCTCTTTCATTCAAAATTTCTTTCTTCCATACGAATAATAAAGAAAAAAATAAATAAAAGAGTAATTAAAAAATAAAGAAATAATATTTAAATAAAGTGGTAAAAGGATAGAATATATGATATATAATGTATTTTAAAGTGGTATATTAAAATAGATAAAGTGATTTTTCTTATTTGTCAAAATAACAATTAAAAAAAAAAAAAAAACACTTCTAATGCTAGTGCTCTTTCTAGAAATCCAAATAAGTTATAGTTTGATGATAAATAAAAGGCCAACAGATTTTCTTGGCTTGTTTTTATGGCCATGCCAAATTGCCAATAGATTTCAAGGCTAGCGTATAAGAGCCGCCTTCATTTAAATTAATTTTTATTATTATTAGAAGTTACAAAACATCCACATTCTAGTTTATTGTCATCATGCAAAGTTACAAAAAGATATTTCAGGTTAAGCCACCACCCCATGACCCCAAGTCTCCGCCCTCTCAGTCACACACACACCTCTATCATATGTCCCTAATGAAGCCACAGACCTGTCTTCATATAAGAGACGGTCCCACATTTCCTTATCAACCCCTGCAACATTTCCTCATTAAAGACTCCAGCAAAGTCACTCTGTTTGGCACTATCTTTCCTCTCCAACAAGCCAACAAATAAAAATTGTCACACTATTTGACTGACTTGCGTCAACCATTGCAAGTCCTGAGTCAACGTCCAATATATATATATACATATATGTGTGGATGGTTTTAATGGGCACCGTGCGGTGCCAGTTAAGGACGCCTTTTTCTGACATTATTTATTTATTTTTTAATTTATATTACTGTTTCAGTGATATAGGTATTATTTCAGATTTTTTTTACTTTTTTTGACAAATGTTTTTGTCTTTACTGCCCTTGCTAGCACCAAGCGGTGCTGGTTAAAATTTTTCATAATTTTATGCAGTAAAAATTTTAAATTAAAAAAAATTAATCAGAAATAAATTAAGAGCAAACCGAAAAAGGGGCTACAAGCCTTCAAGAAATTAAAGATTATTCTTTTATTTCTATTCTAAGACAGTCTTTTAATTTTTTTTTTTAATTTATCATTATATCTTTTTGAATTGTGTCGAATGCTTGTAAGTAAAACTAAAAAAATGAACAATCTTTCAACTTGTTTACAAAGTGACTGTATTTATACTTACTCTTTTTTATTGCAACTATAAGATGATCATTTTCAATCATAAATATCGTTGTAACTATAATTCACAATAAAAAAGAATATGATTTTTTGAAGGATGATTTGGTTCTGTATATAAAAAAAGAAATTCTTGTGAAATTTTAGTACATAATTAATCATAGATTATATTTGAAATATAAAAGAAAACCAAATTCCATTTTGATAAACAATTGTTTTGAATGTATCGAAAAAACAATTAATTTGTCTTTTTTATTTTTTATTTATTTTGTGAATATTGAATGGATACTGGTTGAGTTTTCATTGTTACATTTAACATGGAATTTTTTAGTGTTTTTCCCATCCATGAATTATGAAATATTTTTACTCAGGCTTTGGTTGCCCAAAACTAAAGTCAGGATAGAATATCTGGTTGAAGAATAATGTGTGATTTGTCAGTACTTGTCGATTCATAAAATACCAACTAAATTTTCCTGACATAGGTGCTCCCTTGACTAGAGTCAATATGGCTAATATTGGGTCAAGTGGGCCATCCAGTCTCCAGGCAAGAGCTATCATTTTCATCAGAGTAGCAATGTGAACCACTCACAAATCAATATCCGCCTAAATGTGGCCTTAGGTCAAGAAATCCAGGCAAAATGTGGTTGAATTTTTTTTTTTTTGGAAGTGATGTCAGACGTGGTTGAATCTTTAAAGCTTTAGCCATCACACCATTTAATATCTCATATAGACTTTGATTTTTCTTAGTCGAGGTCAAGCGTCTCAGCTGAATTTTACTTATGATTTATCTATGGGTTCTCTTGCAAGACCGGTCTTAGTAAGTGAGAATATTATTATGTTCACGTTCAAATAGAGAACTCACTCTCATTACCACTCTCATCACCTTCTCTTCACCTCTTTTACATTCATAATTAACTTAACAAAACAAAAAAAAAAAAAAAAAAAAAAAAAAAAAAAAAAAACATCTACATAATCAGCAAAAGATGGCAGAGGTAGTTACTCACACCTTTTTCGCCTCAAATGCTCTAGTCCAAGATTTGAAGAAAAAAATTAAAACGGTTGAACAAGAGTTGGCCACAATTACCTCCACAGTCAAAAACTTGTCTGTTTCTTTTCCTCTCGTTGGACAAAAAGAAAAAGAAAGGAAGCAGTTGTTGCTACAGCTTCAATCTATGGAAAAATCACAGAAAGAACCTACTCTCAATCCTCCCATACATGTCCATATGCCTCTCTAGTCACGACAATCATTATACAAGGACTTGTCGGTACCATCGACCTCCCCATTTTCACCAACTTCTCTTTATCAAAACCTCCAACCACTGGTTATAACACATCCTGACTACAATCCCTTCAAACCAATTAGAATTTTTCTAGCCATTACATACTCTACCCTACCTCAACCAGAGCCCCAAAGTAAACCACAAAATGAGCCTGCCGTCTGGATAACAAATTGGACGGTTGCACATTATCTCTACATGCGGTATTTACTCAATGAGTATCATTTGTGCATCCATTTTAAGTCAGAATTTTACAAATATATTTTCCCACGTGAAAACAGATATTTCCATAAATTCTAGTTTGACATTTTGGAAAATGATGCCTATGATTGAGAATGGATAAAATATCCTTCTACAGAACATCCAAGATTTGCAACAAGATCACTTCAACAACTTTAATTGTTAAGCTTAACTCCAAAAATGATGTTCGTGTAGAAGGATTTTTCTACCCTGTAGAAATACAGTGGCTTACCAATCCAGATGGCACTTTACACACACATCGGGACCCATCTTAGGTATCTTGTTATTATGCTCTCACACTGACAAAATCTCTAAATAAAGGGATCTTATCTCAAACAGTACCCATGGATCCAAAAACCTATAGAAAGCAGTTACCACATGCAGACCATTGGGACATGTCAAATCCTCTTGACGGGTATGATGACCCTTATTACCATAACCATGATCCAGATGTTGATGTAGATGAAGAATGGTTCCAAGAAAGAGATGGATGGGACTAGGCTTTCCTAATATGCTATACTTTAAAAAAAAAAAAAAAAAAAAAAAAAAAAAAAAAAAAAAAAAAGGCCCTAGAAACGTCTTTAAACGTTTCATCCTTATCCCTGCAACATACTTTACATATCATAATTCCCAACTGTCCACCTCTGCAGTAAGGACCCCTATCATGCACCTGCTTCACAACCTAATCATGACAAGCTCAGGCCTCTGCTCGTTTGGCCAGATGTCAACATGGAGCCAGCCCCTACTCTCTCTTCAAAGATCATTGTACTCTGAATGTAATATATTTCTGTAAAGTTTTGCTTATAAATAGCCCCCAAAGGGCTTTGTAAAAGGGTAGAGTGAAGAAAAGAGAGAAAAAAATCCCTATAAGATGTCCACTAGCATATCCAATGTAAAAAAGTTGTTAAGTTTAATAATAGCCTTTAGTTTGCTGTACTTAGTTCTGTGTTCAATTCCTTATTTTCATATAATCTTTTATCTCTTCTTAGTCGTATACTTTGTAAACCAATTTCTATAATCTTCTTACACCTTCTATTTCAATCTTCCCTCTGGCTTTTGTCTTTTTCCTTTGTATTAATAGTTAGTATTAGAGCCCTGATTAGTTTCACTCTCCTTTGATTAGTATATTTGATTATTGTCCTAATTAGTATGCTCTGTGATTTACAGTTGCCACAATTTGTGGATCCTTTGTATTAATCACATCAGAACACTAGATTTGATAATCAAATAGAACACTAAAAGGTTTGCCTTTAAAGATTTCAAAGAACCCGCTTTTCCATAGTAACCTTGTGGACGTTTCAGCCTAAAATTGGCATCTTAGTCCTGTTAGGTCTTTAGTAAACAGTTCTATCTAGAAGAAACTATTATGAAAAGTTCATCTTCAGAAGTCATTGATACCACTAAACTTGCCTTTGATCTTTCCCTTTACAAATCCACTACAAATAGGTTAGATTGTCTGTATGAAATTTCACATGTTCTTGAAGATAGTATAATTCCTATTACTGACTTTCCTATTGTAAATCCTTATACTGTATTTGATAAACCCCAAGTCTCTTTCAAAAAATCCATAAGGGAAGATTGATATAGAGGGTGTAAGAAGATTATGGAAATTGGTTTACAAAGTATACGACTAAGAAGAGGTAAAAGATCATATGAAAATAAGGAATTGAACACAGAACTAAGTACAGCAAACTCAAGGCTATGCTAGTGGACATCTTACAGGGATTCTTTTCTCTCCTTTCTTCACTCTACCCTTTTTCAAAGCACTTTGGGGGCTATTTATAAGCAAAACTTTACAGAAATATATTACATTCAGAGTACAATGATCTTTGAAGAGAGAGTAGGGGCCGGCTCCATGTTGACATCTAGCCAAAGGAGCAGAGGCCTAAGCTTGTCATGATTAGGCTGTGAAGCAGGTGCATGGTAGGGGTCCTTACTGTAGAGGTGGACAAGTGGGAATTATGATCTGTAAAGTATGTTGCAGGGATAAGGATGAAATGTCTGAAGACGTTTCTAGGGCCTTTTTTTTTTTTTTTTTTTTTTTTTTTTTAGTACAACATATTAGGAAAGTCTAGTCCCATCCATCTCTTCCTTGGAACCGTTCTTCATCTACATCAGCATCTGGATCATGGTTATGATAATAGGGGTCATCATACCCCTCAAGAGGATTTGGCATTTCCCAATGGTCTGCACGTGGTAACTGCTTTCTACAAGTTTCTAGATCCATGGGTACTGTTTGAGATAAGATTCCTTTATTTAGAGATTCTATCAGTGTGAGAGCATAATAACAGGATATCTAAGATGGGTCCCGATGTGTGTGTAAAGTGCCATCTGGATTGGTAAACCACTGTATTTCTGCAGGGCAGAAAAGTCCTTCTGTACGAACATCATTTTTGGAGTTAAGCTTAACAATTAAAGTTGCTGAAGTGATCTTGCTTGCAAATCTTGGATATTCTATAGAAGGATATTTTATCCATTCTCCATCATAGGCATCATTTTTCAAAATGTCAAACCAGAATTTATGGAAATATCTGTTTTCACGTGGGAAAATATATTTGTAAAATTCTGGCTCAAAATGGATGCACAAATGATACTCATTGAGTAAATACCTTATGTAGAGATAATGTTTAACCGTCCAATTTGTTATAGAGAAGGCAAAAGGGGTCTTCCATGGTTGGTCAATATCAGGGAAAATAGTAAGGAAATGGGGCTGGTGATTTCTGAGATAATTATGGAGGATTCTGATAATCCTTTTGGCTCTGGCTTGAAGAGTTAAGGTCTTTATTTGGTCTTTTATTTCTAGAAGGAGATTCTCTATCATGTTAAGGATATCATCAGGAATTGTAGGAGAAGGATCTGATGATGAGAAAGGATCTGTAACAGGATATATACATAAGGGGGAAAGAAGAATTGTGGTATTGAGGACTGGAGGCTTTCTGGAAAGATAATCAGTGATAAGGTTATCTCTTCCTTTGATGTGCTTGACTTGGAAGGACTATTATGAAAACCAATTTGACCATCTGAGTAACTGAGGATGTGGAAGCATTTTCCTTTTAAACTGAAGCATTTTAGGGAAGGAAGACATATCCATTTCTACTAGGAAGTGATGCCCAAGAAGATGAAACTGGAATTTTTCAATTCCATGTTTAACTGCAAGAATCTCTTTAAAAGTAGAGTGGTAGTGTAATTCTGAAGGTTTAAATGCACTACTCTTATTCCCACAAATACTTCTTTTACCATCAAGTTCTTCAAAAAGAGCTGCTGCCCAATACTCATCACTTGCATCTATTTGCAATATCTGTTTGCCTGTTCCTGGGATCAGCAAAGAAGGAAGCCTTTCTGCCAATTTTTTTAACTGTTGGGCTGCTTCTGTATGGACAGAATTCCATTCTGGAGGAGATTTTTTCAGCAGTTGGGCTAAAGAGTTTCTATACTTGGAAATTTTAGGAATAAAATCTGACATGTAATTAACAATTCCAAAAAACTATTGTATCTGTTTAGCACTTGTGAGCCTATCTAGGAATTCATCAAGGGAGGTGGCTATGTGAGGCTGTAATACTTACTTTTCATCTGAAATGTTTACCCCCAAAAAATCTATAAAGGATTGTCCAATGATCATTTTCTTTTCTGGGAGCATAATCGCTTGTGATTTCACTAAATTATAAAATTCAGTGAGCAATTTCTCATGGGATTCTTCATCCTTGGAAAACAGGAGAATATCATCTATGTAAATCAATGTATTGTTCAGGAGTGGCTCGAGCAACGTTACCATTACTTTTTGGAATTGGGATGGAGCATTTTTTAGGCCAAAAGGCATGACAGTCCATTGATAGTGGTGATCGGGGATGCAAAACGCTGTTTTGCATGTTTCTTCTGGATGAATTCCCAACTGCCAAAATCCTGCTTTCAGATTAAACTTTGAGAATATTTTTGCATTTGAAAGATGTTGGAAGAGTGCACTTTTGTTTGGCAGGGGGAATTTATCATCTACAAGGAATTGATTGAGATCCTGGTAATTAATCACCAATTTGAGTTTTCCTCTAACTTGTTCAGAATGCTTGTTAACATAAAAGGCTTCGCATGCTGATGGAGAGGTTGTTGGTTCAAAGAGGCCTTCGGAAAGAAGGGTGGCAAGCTCTTATTTGGCAAAGGTTAAATGTTCTAGATTCATTCCCCGATGACTGGCTTTTGTGGGATTAAGGTCTTCAATTTTCTTGAAGGGAAGGAATATGAAAAAGTTCAAGTTTTTCCACAGAGGGTTTGAATTCTTAAGGAGGAATTCAGAATGGGTATTTGCACAACAATCATGGATAATTTGGAGTTTTAAAGACTGAAAGGGGTCAACTGTGAACAGATGGGGGACTTGGGTCCATGTGAGAAGGTGTTGTTTGTGCATAAGTCCTTTTGAGGGCCATCTGAGATTAGGTATTTGATGTAGGAGATCAAATCCTATGAGAAGGTCTCTTCCTGTGAGAGGGGATCCAAGGACTTGGTGTCTAATGATGAGAGTCGAAAAGATTCTAATGAACAGAGGTTTGCTTTTCAAGGTGATAAGGAATGTTTCACCATTTGCTACTCTGAACATTTGATTATGGGGTAACCAACATTCTGCAGGAAAAATCTTGGGGTGGAGAATTGTTGCTGTTACCCTCGTATCAAACAGAGCTATTACTGGGATAGGTCTGGAGTAGGTGTCTAGGAGGATGTGTACCTGGGCTATAGGGGTGGGATTGGTTAAAAGGACTATAATAGGCTAGGATTTATAGATGGTTTGGATTTCTGGTTTTGAGTCATCATCATTGTCCAGATCTGTATCTTCCTCTAAAGTGGAATAGGCCATGACAACCAAAGCTTGAGAGGAATACTCATCATCTAGCGAGAAAAATGATTCTACGTTTGAAAATAAAGTATCCTCTGAATGGATCTTGTTCAAGAAGCTTTGCTGCTTTCGCCTTCTTTGGGTAATTTTTTGCAAAATGTCCCGATTTTCTGCATACAAAGCAGGCTTTTGAAGTTTTCCCTTTAAACTGCTTTCGTCGAAGAAACTTCCAATTTTTCTTCTTTGAAAATCTTTTCTTGTGACTTGCATAATGTTTTTCTTCCAGGAATATTTCTTGAAATGATCTCTTCTCCTTGTTGAATAGGAACAATTCTTGTCCTAACACTTTATTTGCAAATCCTTTCTTTTGCAATTATCTCTGAGTTTGCTATGAACTTTGTCTATTTTTGAAAGAAATTTTCTCTGATTGCAGAGTTTTTCAAGGGCAATGAGAGCATGTTAGTAAATTTCTCCTAAGGAGGCTTGTTGCAGAGTTATTTTCTGGAGATTCATCATGCGAAGTGTCTCATCCCCTAATGGTTCTGAGAGGTAATTGAGGAAGGTATGCTTAGCATTTACATCATCTGTACCATTGAAAGAGTAATATCTTCCAGACATTCTATCAAAATGTTTCTCCAAATCTTTTCTTTGAAATGAGCAACATTTCATCAGCAAAAATTTCTCTCGTGATACCCCCTTTTAATGGATTGGTGCACCCAGAAATTCATTATGGACAATTGTAAAGAAATCCTCCAATGTATTACATTGAGCTGCCTGTCTCTGTCTGTATTCTCCCAAATTAATCCACCATTCTCTTAATTTTCCTGTAATCCTTGCAACAAACTTGGCAATAATCTGAGAAACAGTGGCATTCGGAGCTTGAAATTCAGCTATGCACCAGGAGTTCATGTTAAAAAACTCATCATGCCATTTGGAGGGAGGAACATTATCAAGAGTGAACAAATGTTTTGAATCTGTAGTTGGTGAGTAAGACAATCTGGTTTGGTGATCTGGGACAAAAGATAGTGGAGAAAAGATCGGTGGCGGAGATGGAGGCCTTTGGGGACGAAGAACATCATCTTCCTCTTTTTCTTTTGGATCAGTCATAAATACTTCCTCCAAACCAAGATCAGACAAGTCTAAGTCTACGTCTTTTACTTTAGGGAGCATAAAAGGTTCTTTTGGGTCTTCAAGGGTGAGAGTTCTGAGAAATGAAGAGATTGGATTTGGGGGATCAGGATTCATGGTTAACATATTCATGTCTGGAGGTCTTGAAGAGGCTCCTATAGTTGGATCTAGATGTTAGTATAATGGTTGTTTGTCTTTTTTTTATTGGGGAAGGCTCATTTTGTGGTTTACTTTGGGGCTCTGGTTGAGGTAGGGTAGAGTATGTAATGGCCGGAAAAATTCCACTTGGTTTGAAGGGATTGTAGTCAGGATGTGTTATAACCAGTGGTTGGAGTTTTTGATAAGGAGAAGTTGGTGAAAATGGGGAGGTTGATGGTACCGACAAGTCCTTGTATAATGATTGTCGTGACTGGAGAGGCATATGGACATGTATGGAAGGATTGAGAGTAGGTTCTTTCTGTAATTTTTCCATAGATTGAAGCTGTAGCAACAACTGCTTCCTTTCTTTTTCTTTTTGTCAAATGAGTGGAAAAGAGACAGACAAGTCTTTGACTGTGGAGGTAATTGTGGCCAACTCCTGTTCAACCGTTTTAATTTTTTTCTTCAAATCTTGGACTAGAGAATTTTAGGTGGAAAAGGTGTGAGTAACTACCTCTCCATCTTTTGCTGATTATCAAGGATCTTTGAAAGGACTTTGTTTTGGGCCATAGCATTTTCTGCTTGCCAGTTTAAGGCTATTTCTACAGAAGAGACTTGTTTCTTGGTTCCATTTGGGTTGGTTCCAATAGCATTTTTGATTTTCCAGATATGTTTGGTATTGGTCTAGGGATGATCAAAACTTTCTAGTGGAGGAAAGTTTTGAGAATAGGAAGGTGAGGCTTGGTCAAACATGTAACAAGGTGGAGGATTATGTATTTGGGTAGTAGGGAATGACTGGTATTTTGGTATTTGTGGAAGGACTTTCTGGTAATATAGGATTAATGGAGATTTCTGGTGTTGGTTTAGATTTTCTTTGCATGAAGGGAAGGAGGTAAGGGTTCATTTTCTAGTTCTAGGATAAAGAACATAATAGTCAAATTTTCTAGATGATTCTCCAAGGAGGTCAACTTCTGGATCTCCTGCTTCATATCTTTCTTTAAGTTTTTGCTGGAAAGATTTTTTCTTTCTTTGTGGAGGATCTGCTTCAAATATCTCTTCTTCTTGGCAATCAATACAATTACAAACATCCCACCAGATGTGGCCAGTAGATGATTTTTCTTCACAACAAGGCTTCCCGTCTTCTCGAAATCCTTGAATCTTAAGACTATCTTCTTTAACATATAAGACTGGTTGGAGCATAGCAATCTGAATTGGAAAGACTGTTACATCTTTCTTTTCTGGAGGAGCTGCCGGGAATTTTGTCTCTACTTCCCTATTCTCTTTTCTAATAAAAAGAGGAGTCTTTGATTGAATTGACTTAGCTGCTTGATGGAGCATCTCATAATTCGTAATTCATGATTCTGGGAAGAGAGAATTCATCTGCTCTCGATTGAGTTGTCTTGGAACGAATGTACACATAGGTGTCATTCTAGGATCAGCTTGAATTAATAAGGCATCATTAGATAGAGCCATATCTGGGACCCCCATGTCGAAAGTATGATTCTGTAGTCTATAAACAAGCCGGTAGTAGAGAGTGGCAGCAAATGTGTCTTGCACCTGGGAGGCTCTTGTAATTTGGACCTGTACCTTAAAAGCATCACACAGATGAGGATCTTAAAGGGACATGTTAAAATTAGGGAAAAGTGTGACAAAGACTGTTCTCGCATTTAGGGTGGTTTGAACTGTCCCTATAACTGCGTTTTGATATTCCAGGAATTTGGAATCAAGAAGTGAAACTCTAGAGACTACTGGGAGTCCTTTTCTTCCATGGAAAGTTAATGCCAACCTAACTGCTCCAAAATGAAGATGCGTATATCCTTGTTTCTGCCATGGGATTATAAATTCTCTAGGAAGGGCAAGGGTAATGAAATTTTACTGTTTCACTTGCTGGGATATTATACTGATCAAACTTGGAGGCTTGGACATATTCTTTTACAGTAGAAGGTTGAGAAGGGCCTAAAAGTTTTTTTATGGATTTTTTGAAAGACTTGGGGTTTATCAAATACAGTATAAGGATTTACAATAGGAAAGTCAGTAATAGGAATTTTACTATCTTTGGGAACATGTGAAATTTCATACAGGTAGTCTAACCTATTTGCAGTGGATTTGCGAAGGGAAAGATCAAAGGCAGGTTTAGTGGTATCAATGACTTCTGAAGATGAACTTGCCATGATAGTTTCTTTCAGATAGAACTATTTACCAAAGACCTGATAAGACTAAGATGCCAATTTTAGGCTGAAACGTCCACAAGGTTACTATGGAAAAGCAGGTTCTTTGAAATCTTTAAAGGCAAACCCCTTAGAGTTCTATGAAAAACGTAGGAACAAAATATGCTTTTGGTTTTGGTAACTGACATCTCAAAATATGCAATGTTGTATACATACGGCAATCTCTTTAGTCTTTACTCTATAGGCTCAAGCTTAGAATTGATGCAAGATGATGGTGTGCAATGTTAATGACCTTATGGTATTATTTCAAGTTAATAAGACTCTACACTAAGCACTAGTATCAAATGTGCTAAATGCTAAATGTTTAGCACTTAGCATACTAAACACAAAAAATTACTTTCATGAGATGCGTCAGATGCTAAATAATTAATTTATATAAATAATTAGTTTCTTATAAACAATTAGTCTCACATTTCTTCTCTAACAAAACTTGAAAAGTGATAGCTACCTAGTCTCGAGTCATTTTGGAGGTCATGTTCAAAGTTTTTGGACTTTCAAGTTTCAACAAGGCATATTGACTCTAGTAAAAAAAAAAAAAAAAGGTTTGTGTGGCTTCATCCCTGTTTTTAAAAATCAGGCTGAGAAATTTAATTCATAATTCTAATTATATAAATAAAAAATGAAATTTATGATAAAATGTAACTACAAAAAAATTAACGTTAAATTTATAATGACCTTTTGTGAGTTCCTTTTCTTTTTTTTTTTTTTTAAAAACAGTTCTCAGGCCCAATGCTGATATGAGATCCTGCGTCATTATGAAGGGGCTGGAGTAGAAGTTGGGTGAATTGAGTTTAGTTCTTTGCGGCTTATTGGGGTCATTATATGAACCGGTGTGTGCAAGTCACATTGAGCTCCACAAGGCAAATATATATATATATATATATATATATGATCTGATCACGTCACGTTATCATTCCTATGTCTAATGTCTTTGATGCCATCTGACATTTGAATATCTGTCATTCGACTTAGACTAGAGTGACAAACTGACAATTAGCCAAACACAATCCTGGACTAGGGCATTGGTTCAGCATTGTAATCCAATGGAATCCAAAAAATTGTATTTAAATAACAAAGTTAGGTCAAGAACAATGTTGTTTGAATTTGGAAATGCTTCCTTGATTTCCTAGTAAAAATAAATTTTTGTGGAGGAGGACTTATTAGAAACGTATATGAGGGAGTTAAACGTTAAAAAAAAAAAAAAAAAAAATGGAGATGACAAAATTGATTATAAATCCAGCAACAAAAAGCTTCCCACGAGAGATAGAGATGAAGAGGATTGGACCTCTTTTAACTATTTTTAATCATGATTTAAGCTAGTTGGTTTTTATGCGTTCTTGAGCAAGGAAAAACTTGAAAAAATAAAATTGTGGTCCCCCAACAATTATAATGTAAATATATATATATATATATATATATATAAAATTAAAAATTTTAAAAAAAGGTTAAGTACTTTAATAAGATAAAAACTTTTACACATTAGAGTTAAATAACACTATAATCATAAATTTAACTAATATTTTCAATTTCGAAACTTTTAGCTTTTTTTTTTTTTTTTTTTTTTGAGAGAAAATATTGCGTACTAATGAAATTGTTAGTTAGATTCACATTTTTCTGGAAGCTAGCTTGAACTTCGGCTCTTTTCCCTCTTCCCACTCTACAAGAACTTTGTATTTGTGGAATGACCAATAAGTCAAGGGTGCGATGCTGTAATATAGGCACCTTTTAGCCACAAAAGAACTGGCAAATTAGTATTCAAAGAAATTCATTCCATGCTCCTAGTCTTATCCTTTTTTCACGTGGGATGACCACTTGAACCAAGGCCATCAAAACCCTAATAATATTATCTATATGTGAGATTCTAACTCTCACTTTTTTTTCTTTTTCTTTTTTTTTTTTGGTGGAGAGGAATATAAAATTACTTCTTTGAAAATGAATATCAAAACTTTTTGATAATGAATAAACTTTATTTCTGTATAAATTACACTTTAAAAAGTTAACATAAAAAATTGAGGCAATTTTCAATTATATCATATGTTTTGAGGTTATTAGTGTTGAGTAAACTCTGTTTTAATCAATAACTCTCTAGAGTTAAACCCACTTCACAATGGGTTTCTAGTCTTTATTTTATTTTTTTGGTTACCCATCTGCTTGATGCCGAGCTAATTTTTCAATACGCGAACACTGAACAGCAATACAAGAAAGATATATAAATAAAATAAAAAATAAAAAATAACTTTTTTTTTTTGGGTATTACTATACTTATTGTTACATGAAATGAAAAGAAATCACCTAGCCTCAAAACTTCAAAGAATAGTAAGGATCAACAAGGAAAAAATGTACATGTGAAAGGGAAAATTATTTGCATAGTCCCGGACTAAGCAATAACAGCATGTGTGAATGACAGGTGTAAGTACCAAGTGTAAGACTCCTGGGCCGTAGATCACCTGGCTCACAATTTATTTGTAGTGGGCTTGAGGATTTCCTATTATGGGTCGTTCTCGGCAGAGAGACTCAAAGCAACGCCCAATTGATTCTCACTTTCTTAACTATTTTCTCTCTAATTTTCTGAACCCTTTCTTCTCCCAACTTTCTTCTATTTATAGCCAAGGTTAGTGGGAATATCATGATTACAGCCACCGTTTGTGCTATTGAAGGTCCAATATCATTTGATTTAAGTGGATGTTTAGGTGAGAGGGCGGTGCTGCATTTATGATCTTGGAACTTGATTCCATCTGGACCGATAATGCTCGGCAGCTCCGTCTCCCGTGCGTACAACATTTTCCCGGGAACGACTCACGTACATGACCGGGAACGTTTGACCGAGCGCCCCTTGGGACTTAATACCCTACACTTGTCTGTTATTTATGGAAGCCCCGGGAAGAGCGCAGGATGACTGGACCTTTCTGCTGGGCCTGCGCCCAAAGCCAGTATGGGACTAGGCCCAGGGCCTGTATGGGCCTAGGGTCAGCGCACTGTACAATTGGGAAAGGGCCCGGGGCTTGTATGGGCCTGAGATCTCGGTACCGTACAATAGCCCCCCCTTGATTCATACTCGGTCGCCGAGAAGAATCAAGGAGCAGCCTGGGCCTTTTGACCTCGGGAGTCTTTTAGCCTGGGACTTCTGACCGTCATTTCTCATTAATATTTATCTCAAAAGACGCGCCGTTTCCCGGCGCCAGGCGCAGTCGTCATTATTGTCTAACGGTTCGAGAACCGAAGCGACGCGCGGATTGGTTACGCTTGGCATTCGTTGGGCTGCTCGTAGACCGTGCCCATTTAATGCTTGATCAGGCGCTCCTTCTTCCTCCATTTCTTTTTGGCCCTATAAATAACCTCCCTCTGAACAGCATTCCATTTTTCCTCCGCCTCTGATCTTTAGAGCTTTTTCTCTGCCGACCACATTTCTGTGCGCTTGCTTACCCAGTGTTCTTCTCCTCCTTAGAACCCAAAGTAAGTTTCTCTTCCCCTTCCTGTTCCTTTCAACTTTCATTTCTTTGAGTTCACTTCTGCATTTTTAGGCGTTATAGATGGGTTACTCTTACCTTCTAGAGTCCCCGGCTGCTTTGGCCACCTTTAGGAGTAAATTTAACATTCCCAATGACGTGGATGTGGCTTACTGCCATGAGAGCGATATTGAACTCCACCGAGGGCATGGTGTAGCCTTCTTTCCTTTGATGTCCATTCTAGAAGGTGGGGTCAGGTTCCCCGTGGATCCCCTCCTGATAAACACACTCACTTACTATGGGCTGTGCCCGGACCAGCTTCCCCCCAACTTTTACCGGGTAGTTAGTTGTGTCAGTAAGTTGAACCACACCTTTAACTTACAGTTAGACCACCATGACATTAACCAAATGTATAGGCTCTGTGGGAGCAAAGCCACCGGTTATTACCTAAAGACAAGAGATGCACGGGTACGGCTGATATCATGCCTACCTGATTCAAACAGGAACTCCGCCAATGAGTTCGTTAGGGTGAGCGGCAATTGGTTTGCCGGGGAGTTTCCTTGCCCCCTTACGCCGCGTGAAGTGGGTTCGTTCCATCCCCTTCATATAACTGCTTTCTTCCGCCTCTCCTTTTCTTCTTATCGGTAAAAAGAATTTTTATGATTAGAGACTAATGTGTCACTTGATCTTTTGCAGACGGCAAAGTGTTTGTGCAGGACCTCAGAGTCGTCCACGCCAAAGACTTAAACTTCGTCCTCCGTTCTGAGATATACGTGCATTGGGACGGACAGCTCCGGGCTTCGCATTTGATCCTCGGTGTGGAGCCGGTTTATTCTACTTGGCAGCCGTTCAAGCAGGCACTGCTAGTTGACAGCCCCCTGCTATCGTATATAGACGTCCGGTACGTGAACTTTTTGCCGCCGAGTCTTACAACCGGGGAAGCGAGGGAGTTTGGCCGGCGGTTTACTCGTGTGGACGACCTAGCCCCTTTACGGGACGAATCCACGGAACAAGCATCCCGGCGCATCAGGGAGATAGCCCACGAAGCCATACAGCAAGGCCAAGCACAAGAGCAGCCCATTCCCGAGAATCCGGTTGCTGTGCCTCAACAACAAGTGATAGAAGCGGCTGCCCTGCTAGCTGAAGCTGTCCAACCTAAGGGAAGGATGGTATCTAGGAAGGTGATGTCGATAGATCGGTTTGTGCCAAGTGCCCGGCAATCCAATCAGCCACCATCTTCCCAGGGCCGGGGTCAAGCGCCTCAGTCTTTACCCCCCACGCAGGCCGGGCGTGCCCGGAAGAAGCAAAAAGTTACCGATCAACCTCCCACGGGATCGGGAGATGCTGCTGCCGGGACCCCTCCCCGTCCAACAGGTGGCATAGTTATCCGCGAGCCGCCAACCGAAGTTGGCACGGGGGGCGCGTCCTCCTCCCAAGTGGCTCCAGCGTGGGAGCCAAAGATCCTTCTGGACGGCAAGCCATTGCCCTCGACCGCCTGCATTCGGATGTGGGATAAGGGCGAGGGCGGCCGTATAGCCCAATCTTTGGCCGAAGCTCTCCAGCTTCCCGAGGACGTGCATGCTTTCGAGGATGGAACCGAGGAGTCCATAGGGTGCCGACTAGAGTGGCACGCCATTGCGGTAATCCTTTTGTCAATCTAGTCCTTCATACAGATTTCCTTTTGTTTCTTTTCTAACCTTTGTGCTTGCTAGGCCGCTCAAATGGCCCACATTGTGGCCACTCGGGCACGAGAGCTTGCCGAGGAGAACGAGCGCGAGAAAGAGGCGCAGGAGGCGGCGGTGAAAACGGCTAAGGAAAAGCTAAAGGCCGCTGAGTCTGCTGAGAAAAAGGCTGCTACTGCAGAGAAAAACCGGTCCCTGGCCGAGAAAAGGTGTGCGGAGCTCCTAACTCAGCAGAATGAGACGGATGTTAAGCTAGCCAAAGCCATCAGCCTTAACACCTCACACGCCGAAGAGATTGCCGACCTCAGGGCAGGTTTGGCTGCCGCGGAGCAGAAATGGTATGATGTCGGCTTTGCTGATGCCGAAAACTCCGCGGAACCGGTGGTGGCTCGGGCTCGGAATATGGGCTTTGAGGCCGGGTGGTTTGCCGCTCTCCAAGCAATGGGAGTTCCCGAGGATTCTCATCTGAGAGACCCCGGCCAAATTCCATTCCCGAACCCTGCTCCTGCTGCTCAGGATGCCCCGGTGGGTATTGACGAGGAGGAGACGGCCAGTATGAGGGAGCTGGTTGAGCAAATCGATGCCCACGCCGAGCCGGAGGAAATGGAAGCCACCAGTATCCCGACTGTGCAGGAGCTTCTCGGTGGGGATTCGCCTTTTCCCGTGACCGTCCAGCAGGAAGTGACACCGCCGACCCAACCTCCCAGTTAATTTTACTTTAATTTTGCTTATGTCACCGGGATGTGGTGACCGAACAATTGCTTTATTTTTCTTGGTTTTATTTACCCACGTCACCGGGATGTGGTGACTGAACATTTGCTTTATTTTAATTAGTAGTCCGTTTTCTTTCTCCGTTTCAATTTGTCGAATGAATTTACATCTATTCATGTGTTTTGCTTGAATCACGTCAGTGCTGTGACTGCTTAATAGAATGTACCCCCGAGAACCTTTTGTGCGGCGCTTTGTTTAACTTGAGAGCGCTATTGGACTTAGTGTTTATAAAAGAGTTAGGTTTTCGTCAGGCTTTGGCTGAACCGGGAATCGTGCTTTCGTCTTAAGAGTATTCGCTTGTTAGATTTCCGCCTGTTCGGAAATTCGAGTTTAACCGAGAACCAGGTTTCTATACTTAGGAATTTATTCGTAGGTTTCCACATGTTCGGCAATATTGATTGACCCGAATGTCAGGTTTTTGTCCTTAGAGAATTATTTGTAAGGTTTCCACCTGCTCGGCAATATTGATTGGACCGAGGGTCAGGTTTCTGTCCTTAAGAGAATTATTTGTAAGGTTTCCACATGCTCGGCAATATTGATTGGACCGAGGGTCAGGTTTCTGTCCTTAAGAGAATTATTTGTAAGGTTTCCACATGCTCGGCAATATTGATTGGATCGAGGGTCAGGTTTCTGTCCTTAGAGAATTATTTGTAAGGTTTCCACCTGCTCGGCAATATTGATTGGACCGAGGGTCAGGTTTCTGTCCTTAGAGAATTATTTGTAAAGTTTCCACCTGCTCGGCAATATTGATTGGACCGAGGGTCAGGTTTCTGTCCTTAGAGAATTATTTGTAAGGTTTCCACCTGCTCGGCAATATTGATTGGACCGAGGGCCAGGTTTCTGTCCTTAGAGAATTATTTGTAAGGTTTCCACCTGCTCGGCAATATTGATTGGACCGAGGGTCAGGTTTCTGTCCTTAGAGAATTATTTGTAAGGTTTCCACCTGCTCGGCAATGTTGATTGAGCCGAGGGTCAGGTATCTGTCCTTAGAGATTTCTGTAATTTTCTTAGTGCGCGGTTAAGGTGTCAAAAACATCATATACAAAAAGTTCATCATGCTCTTAATTTTAATGGAGTACAAGTTCTGGCTTACACCGATGATTACGCGTAGAATTTCTTCAAGTTGTTGGCGTTCCATGGTCGGGGGAGCGGCCTCTCATCAAGGTCTTCCAAGTAGTAAGCCCCTGCACCCGCAATAGCCGTGACTCTGTATGGTCCTTCCCAACTCTGAGCGAGCTTCCCTGCAGCCAAGTCCCGCATGTTCCCTACTACCCGTCTTAAAACTAGTTCCCCGGCACTGAATTCCCTGCTTTTCACGTTTCGGTTGTACCTTTGGGCTAGCTTCTGCTGATACTCGGCAAGACGTACGGTCGCGGCCTCCCTGCATTCTTCTAGCCAATCCAAGTGTTCCATCATCAGGTTGGCGTTCTGTATGGGGTCAAACCCGGCCACCCGTGCACTACATAAGCTCACCTCGGTTGGTATCACTGCTTCTGAGCCGTACGCCAGGGAAAACGGGGTTTCTCCCGTAGATCTCCTGGGGGTTGTACGGTAGGCCCACAATACACTGGGTAGCTCTTCCGCCCATCTTCCCTTTGCTCCGTCCAACCTTTTCTTGAGCTCGTTCAAAATAGTCTTGTTTACCGCTTCAGCTTGGCTGTTGCTTTGTGGGTACGCCGGGGTTGAATACTTGTTCTTGATGCCCAGCTTACTACAAAAGCTCCGGAAAGCATTGCTGTCGAACTGCAGCCCATTGTCCAACACTAGCGAATTCGGCACCCCAAACCGTGTAACTATGTTTTTCCATACAAACTTTTTCACGTCGGAATCCCGGATATTAGCCAAGGCCTCAGCTTCAGCCCACTTTGTGAAGTAATCTACAGCCACCAATACAAAACGGCGGTTCCCCGTTGCCCGGGGGAAAGGCCCAAGGATGTCAAGCCCCCATTGTGCAAACGGCCACGGGCTGCTGACAGGATTTAGCTGTCCTGCAGGCTGATGGATCATTGGGGCGTGCTTTTGACACTGTTCGCAACTTCGTACGTATTCGGCGGCATCCTTCTGCATCTGTGGCCACCAAAACCCCTGTGTCATTGCTCGGTGTGCCAAAGATCATCCCCCGGCATGCCCGCTGTACACTCCCTCATGTAGCTCGGTCAGAAGCTCTTTGACTCTGTCCGGATGTAGGCACAAGAGGTAAGGACCTGCGAAGGATCTTCGGTACAATTTTCGGTCTGAAGACAGCCAGTATCTGGGAGCCATTCGTCGAATCTTGTTGGCCTCGGCCTCATTCTCCGGAACCTTATCCTCGGCAAGAAAGTCTATGATCGGGGTCATCCAACTTGGACCAGCCACTGCCACCTGCGCAATCTCTACTCCGGGTTGGTCGGGAGCATTCTTCACATGGATGCTTGGCTCCTTTACAAGTTCTACCGTGATGAGCCTCGGCGTATCCTCGGTAGCCGATGAGGCTAACGTGGCCAGAGAGTCGGCGTGCTTGTTTTGTGACTGGGCTACCTGCGATATCTTTACCGTTCCGAACTGACCGATAATCTGCTTTGCCGCGCCGAGATAAGCTTTCATTCTGGGGTCCCGAGCTTCGAAGTCCCCAGTGATCTGATAAACCACCAGTCGAGAATCAGAGTAGATCTCTATGTCCTTCGCGCCCAGATGTAATACTGCCCTTAACCCGGCCAGCATGGCTTCGTATTCGGCTTCGTTGTTCGAGGCTTTGAACCCCAGTCTGAGGGAGTGTTCCAGTCGTATACCCTCAGGGGTGACAATGACAATACCAGCCCCGGCCCCCATAGCATTCGATGCACCGTCCACAAACAACCTCCATGGGCGAATCTCCGTACTACAGATTATCTTGCCTTCATCCTTGGGTGTAAACTCTGCGATGAAGTTAGCCAGAACCTGTCCCTTCACCGAGCTTCTAGGCCGGTATCTTATGTCAAACGCTCCCAACCGAGTCCCCCATTTGGCAACTCGCCCTGTGAAGTCTGATCTCTTCAATAGTGACTGCAACGGATGCTCGGTGAGGACGAACACTGTGTGTGCCTGGAAGTAATGTGGCAACTTTCTCGTGGCGTGCACCAGGGCCAAAACTAACTTCTCGAGAGGTAAGTACCTTGTCTCGGCATCGACCAAGGTTTTGCTCACGTAATACACCGGCATCTGCACTCCCCGGTCTCTTAGCAACACAGCGCTTACTGCATGGTCTGTGACGGCGAGATACATAAACAGATCCTCCCCCGGCTTCGGGGCCGTCAACCTCGGCGCCTTTGCCAAATACTCCTTTAGCTCCCGAAAGGCTTCGTCGCAACTCTCGTCCCATTGAAACCCCTTCCACTTTTTCAGAAGCTGATAAAAAGGCCGGCAACGGTCGGCAGACTTGGAGATGAACCTGTTCAGGGCCGCTAGCATTCCAGTGAGCACTTGCACCTCTTTGGGATTGCTTGGTGGTTTGAGGCGGTTCACGGTTTCTATCTGGTCGGGGTTAGCTTCTATTCCCTGAGTAGAGATCAGATATCCCAGGAACTTACCAGCCCCCACTCCGAAAGTGCACTTCTCGGCATTCAAGCGCAACTTGTGCCGACGTAGAATTTCAAACACTCCCCGGAGGTCTTCGGTGTGCTGCGACTCAATTCTGCTTTTCACCACCATATCATCAATATAAACTTCAACCGTGCATCCAATTTTTTCTCGGAACATTCTCGTCATCATTCGCTGATACGTAGCCCCGGCGTTCTTTAATCCGAACGGCATGACTTCGTAGTGATAATTTGCATTCGGGGAGATGAATGCTGTCTTTTCTCGGTCTTCGGGCGCCAAGGCAATCTGATGGTAGCCCTGAAAGGCATCTAGGAAGCTCATCCTCGGGTGCCCGTACGTCGCATCTACTAGCTGGTCGATCTTGGGCATCGGGAATGGGTCCTTGGGACATGCCTTGTTCAAGTCTGTGAAATCCACACAAACCCTCCATTTCCCGTTCTTCTTCTTCACCACGACAGTGTTTGCCAACCACTTCGGAAAGAATATCTCCTTTATGGCCCCGGCATCCTTCAGCCGCTGTACCTCCAGGTTTACTGCATCGACGTGTTCCTTCGATGCTCTTCTCGGTTTCTGCTTCTTTGGGGGGAATAAAGGATCCACGTTGAGTCTGTGGACAATGAACTCGGGATCTACGTCGGGCACTTCATACGGGCTCCATGCAAAAACATCCACGTTCTGCAATAGGAACAGCAACATATCTACCCTTTCCCGGCCGTTCATGCTTGTACCCACCTGGAAATACTTGTTAGTATCTGGGAGAATTCTTACCTTCAGCACATCCTCGGCAACGTTCGCCCCAGTTTCCCCCTGGGGTTTCTGTAATTGCTACGAACTTTCCTTCTCGTTCTCCTCAGTTCGACCGAGCTGTTCCTTCTCCCACCGGACTGCGGCGACAAGGCACTGCCTCGCCACCTGTTGATTCCCCCTTACCACGGCAACTCCATTCTCGGTAGGAAATTTCACTTTCACGTGAAGGGTGGACGGGACAGCCCCCATGGCGTGAATCCACGGCCTTCCCAAGATTGCGGTGTACGGTGCGAATGATCGGACTACTATAAACGTAACTATAACTGCCTTGCCTTCCATGTCCACTGGGAGAGAGATCTGTCCCTCGGGAATTACAACCCTCCCATCAAACGAGACCAACGGCGTGTCATACTTTGCCAAATCCTGGGTCTTTAACCCTAGCCCTTCAAAGAGATCCGGGTACATGACGTCGGCTCCACTTCCTTGATCAATCATTACCCTTTTTACCAAGAATCCGCCTATCCGGGCTGTCACCACCAAAGCATCGTAGTGGGGTTGGACCGTCCCCTCAAAATCGTCCTCCCCGAACGAGATGGTCAGCCGTCCAACCTTCTTCTTCCTTTTGGATGATTCTCCTTCCGCGCAGGCCACTGCCAATATCCTTTTCGCCGCTGCTGCCCTCCTTGGTGCGGCATGTATGACTTCGATCACCCCCAGGGGTGGTGGAAGGGGATTCCTTTTCTGTTGGGCATCCTGCCCGGTTTCTCGGTCAACGGAATCTGCTACAAACTCTTTCAGGTACCCGGCCCTTGCTAGCTGTCCGAGATGATCTTTTAATACCCGGCACTGCTCGGTTGTGTGCCCCTTGTCTCTGTGATAGGTGCAGTATAGGTTTTGGTTCCTTCGAGATGGGTCGCCCCCCATTTTGTTCGGCCACCTGAAGAATGGCTCGTTCTTGATCCGTTCCAAGATCTTGTGCACTGGCTCTTTAAACACCCCATTGACCCCGTCGATCTGCACCTCAGGTCCCTGCATTCTGAAGTCTCTTTTTGGTTTTGTCGGCAAAACACTTTGCCGAGATCTCCCCACTAAAGGAGCTTTCCCCCTGCTCTGCAGCCGGTCGTCTTCCAGGCGTTTGTACTCCTCTATACGTCTCATTAGTTGCCTCATATCCTCGGGGGGTCTTCTCGTCAGAGACTCCCGCAACTCAGAATCCTCAGGGAGCCCCATCCTGAAGGTGCTTGCCGTAATTTTCTCATTTCCTCCACCAATCTCGTTAGAGCTCCCAGTATCGGCTGGCATAACTCCGAAGGGTTTCCCCGACCTTCATCTTCATGGAAAGTAGTGCGTCAACCGGCTGTTGCACCCGGCTACATGTCACGAACCTGCTGCCGAATTCTTGAATCAGCTCGGTAAAGCTGTGTATAGAACCCTTCCGCAACCCGTTGAACCATCTGAGTGCAGTGGAGCCGAGACTAGAGGGGAAGACCTTACACATTAATGCATCGTTGTGCGCATGCAAAGACATCATGTGAATGTAATGACTAACATGCTCCACGGGGTCTGTCCTTCCCTCATACGAATTGAATGGCGGTCGTGTGAACCTGCTCGGCATTGGGGCCCGTTTAATTTCGTCGGAGAATGGTGACCGGGCAGCCATCCGCAAGGCCCGACTCATTGCGTCCATGGAAGCATTGTGGTGCAGTCGTTCCTCCGGTGATTCTGATCCTTGGTGATCATACCCATGCGACTGTGAAAGATTCCGCTGATGGCGTGGTTCCCTTGATTGCCGGTGCAACTCTTTGGAGCGTGACCGGTTTCGGGATCGATGCGTATTAGACCAGCTGGAGGCCTCACCCTGGTTTCTCCTTTGCTGGGAGTTGCGATTCCTTCTATCTCGCCGACCCCTTGCTTCCAGCTCTAAGTCCATTACCAGTCTGCGCAACCGTTCCAGCTCTCGGTCCCTCTCGTCGTGCTGCCGGTGCGCCAAGACGTCCGAAACCGTCCAGTGTGTCTGAGCCGACCCTTCTCCTTGTCCGGACCCTTCCTCCCTTCTTGAGTGCTCCCTGTCTTCCCGCCGTTTTTGCCTTCTCTCCCTCCATGTTGACCCCCGAGAAGATCCCATGGAACCGCTTGGTGCATGCTCTCCTGAACGCTCCTCAGCCATCCTCGTTGTTTGAGTCTCAGTTGAACCACAGCTTTGTAGGAGAGCCCCACGGTGGGCGCCAATTGTAAGTACCAAGTGTAAGACTCCTGGGCCTTAGATCACCTGGCTCACAATTTATTTGTAGTGGGCTTGAGGATTTCCTACTATGGGTCGTTCTCGGCAGAGAGACTCAAAGCAACGCCCAATTGATTCTCACTTTCTTAACTATTTTCTCTCTAATTTTCTGAACCCTTTCTTCTCCCAACTTTCTTCTATTTATAGCCAAGGTTAGTGGGAATATCATGATTACAGCCACCGTTTGTGCTATTGAAGGTCCAATATCATTTGATTTAAGTGGATGTTTAGGTGAGAGGGCAGTGCTGCATTTATGATCTTGGAACTTGATTCCATCTGGACCGATAATGCTCGGCAGCTCCGTCTCCCATGCGTACAGCATTTTCCCGGGAACGACTCACGTACATGACCGGGAACGTTTGACCGAGCGCCCCTTGGGACTTAATACCCTACACTTGTCTGTTATTTATGGAAGCCCCGGGAAGAGCACAGGATGACTGGACCTTTCTGCTGGGCCTGCGCCCAAAGCCAGTATGGGACTAGGCCCAGGGCCTATATGGGCCTGGGGTCAGCGCACTGTACAATTGGGAAAGGGCCCGGGGCTTGTATGGGCCTGAGATCTCGGTACCGTACAACAGGGTATGTAAAATAAAACTTTTTTCCATCATTTTGGGAGTAATTCTTAAGTGTTTCCAGAGCATGGGGAATGATGCTTCATATTCTCTCACATTCATAGTAGAGTCTACTTGCTAAATTCATGATAGTGACCATCGTGAATATGAGAAGAGGAAGTACAATTTTTTTCGTACAGTACTTAGAATTTTTTATCACCTTGCAATCTATTGGTAGAAATGAAGTACTCTACCTCCAGATTCATGTGCAAGTGAGATTTGTAAGTGTAATGGGTGGAAACACTTCTATAAATAGGACCCTCAGTACGTTCAGGTCATACTAAACCCCCTACACACTTTTCTCCTTATGTGATCACTACCTCTACTGTATCACTATTCTTATTTGTGACCAACGAGGAAACCCGCCCATATCCTTAGCAATAATCAAAACAACAGAAAAAGGTTCTTACTTCAGAGCTATGGCTTGGGAAGGAAAGCAATTAAGAGTTGTTTCCTTTACACTCTTATTTGCATGGTCTGTTTTGCTATCGTCCTGCAAGGCTAATCCTAGATCAAAGGCAGAAGCTGAGGCGCTACTCAGATGGAAGAAAAGCCTCCCAGACCAACCAATTCTGAAGTCATGGGTAGCACACACCAATTCAACTGCTTTAAGTCCATGCAAATGGCGTGGAATCGCATGCAACGATGAAGGGAGCGTGACTGAAATATACCTTAATTACACAGGATTAAAAGGTACCCTCGAAAACTTAGATCTCTCTTCCTTCCCAAACCTTCTTAGCCTTGATCTCAAAGAAAACCAACTCACAGGTACCGTACCAACGAACATTGGCACACTCTACAAACTTCAATTTCTTGACCTTTCCACAAATTCCCTCAATGGGTCATTACCTCTTTCTCTTGCTAATCTCACTCAGGTTTATGAGCTTGATTTGTCCCGAAACAGTATTACAGGAGAACTAGACCCACTTTTATTCCCTGATGCAACCAGTCAGTCCAAAACAGGCCTCCTTAGTCTCAAAAACTTTCTCCTCCAAGATAATATGCTTGGTGGAAGAATTCCTGGAGAAATAGGAAATTTGAAATACCTGGATGTACTGGCTCTTGATGGGAATTATTTTTGTGGTCCAATCCCTCAATCCATAGGTAATTTGAGTGGCTTAACTGCACTTCTCTTTGACGAAAATGAGCTTTCAGGACAAATCCCCGCTAGCATTGGGACTTTAAAACTAGAAGATTTGCGCCTGTTCACTAACAGGTTATCTGGTTCTGTACCAGATGAAATAGGAAATCTTTCTTCATTAGTTGTTCTACATCTGGCTGAGAACAACTTCACAGGCCACTTACCACAACAAGTGTGTCAAGGTGGAAAGCTTGTCAATTTTAGTGCAGCCTTCAATAATTTCTCTGGTCCTATCCCCGTTAGTCTTAAAAATTGCCGAACCTTGTTTAGAGTTCAGCTTCAGTATAACCAACTAACAGGGCATATAGACCAAGATTTGGGAGTGTACCCAAATCTCAATTATATTGATTTGAGTTACAACAGGTTGCAAGGTAAACTCTCTCCAAACTGGGTCGAAAGCAAAAACTTGACGTTGCTGAGACTTGCTGGAAATATGATAAGTGGCCAAATCCCCAGTGAGATTGTTCAGTTGAGCAAAATGGTAAAACTTGACCTTTCTTCCAACCAATTTTCTAGTAACATACCAGCAGAAATTGGAACGTTATCCAAATTGTCCAACCTAATCCTGAAAGACAACAAGCTTTCTGGAGAGGTACCGGCAGGAATTGGAGGACTGTCCAATTTGGTGTCTCTAGACCTTTCCATGAACTTGCTAAGTGGGCCAATTCCAGATGAAATAGGGGGTTGCTGGAAGCTGCAGGATCTGTGGTTGAGCAAGAATTACTTGAATGGCATAATCACCTATCAGATTGGGAATCTCCAGGCCTTACAAGATCTAGATCTCAGCTTCAACTCACTAATAGGAGAGATACCACCTCAGCTTGGGAGCCTTTCTGATTTGGAATACTTGAACCTCTCCAACAATAACCTCCACGGTTTAGTCCCCACGTCACTAGGCAGCATGATGAGCTTGGTTGGCGTCAACATCTCAAACAACAATTTAGAGGGTCCTCTTCCTGAGGGAAAAATCTTTGAATCGGGTATATTGGAGGCTTTTAGTAACAACAAAGATCTATGTGGCAAAATCCAAGGTTTGCGACGATGCGATGCCTCAGTTGTAAAGATGGATGGTGGAAATAAGAAAAGCAAAATTGTAGTAGTCATCGTTGCTTCTTTAGTCAGTGCATTGTCACTTTCATTTGCCTTTGTTGGGATTTTTGCATATCTCCAAAAGCGGCACTCAAGGAATATGAAAGATGAAAACACATCAAAGACTGAACATCCGTTCTCAATATGGTACTTTGATGGGAGGGCCGTGTATAAGGACATCCTTGAAGCTTCAAAAAACTTCGATGACATGTATTGTATTGGGGTGGGGTCATCTGCAAAAGTTTACAAAGTAAAAATACCAGGCGGTCAAGAATTAGCAGTGAAGAAGCTGAGTTCCCAGGCCGAAAGCATAGGGACTGTGGATATAAAAAGTTTTACCAATGAGTTAGCAGCTTTAACAGAAATAAGGCATCGAAACATTGTGAAGCTTCTTGGCTTTTGTTTCCATAAAGTGCACACGTTTTTTATATATGAATTCATGGAAAAAGGAAGCTTAGCTGATATACTAAGTGGCAAAGAAGCAAAGGCGTTAGAATGGTCAACTAGGATACAAACCATTAAAAGTGTGGCCAATGCTTTATCTTATATGCATCATGATTGTGTCCCACCTATAATTCACCGAGACATCTCTAGCAAGAATGTTTTGCTGAGTATTGACCTTGAAGCCTATGTCTCCGATTTTGGCACTGCAAGGTTCTTGAAGCCTGATTCATCTAATTGGACAACAATTGCCGGCACGTATGGCTATCTCGCCCCAGGTAAGCTTCTCTCTATTATATATAGCTTTTGCTTTGCCTGAACATATTTGTGTTTATTTTTTTCACTTTGGTTAACATATGTGCATTGGATATTACATATTGATTAAATAGTAAAATATTATTTTGGTCATTAAATTTTACCAAAAGTTTGATTTTGGTCCTTTAATTTTAAAAAAGTTCTTTTTTTCATCCATAAACTTTGTAAAGAGTTTTTTCCAATAGTTTAGAAACAAAAGTAAAAATGCAAAAGTAACTTTTTTTAATAGTTTAGAGATGTAATTTTTTTTTTTTTTTTTTTTTTTTTTTTTTTTTTTTTTTTTAAGTTTATAGACAAAAAGTAAATTCTCAGTAGTTTAGGGATAAAAGATTTTTCAATAATTTAGAGACTAAAACAGAAAATTTTTAAATTTAGAAACAAAAAACAAACTTTTAATAAAGTTTAGAGACAAAAACAATATTTTATCCTTAATTAAACGTTTAAAGTCACATACCAAGGCCTTGTAGATTAATATTATTATCTAGACCCTTTTACAAGGTGAATTAAGGTTCAAATCCCTCTCTCCACATGTTATAACAATTGAATTACCCATATATATATATATATTAAGAATATTTTTTTCATTCCCTCATTGTTTAGAAGTTTAAGGCTTGAAGTAAGAGAGAATATGGTTAGGAGGCAGATATTATTCCTCCATTTCTCCCTCTTTAATTTTTGTAGTTATCTTTCATCAAATGACCCATCAAAATGATCAATTTGTTTTTTGTTTTTTACTTTTTATAATATATTTTTAAATTACAGATAATAACAAATAACAAATGACAACGGCACACTATATTTTTTTTTTAATAAAAACAAATGATTAAAATATTAGTGCTATTATAAAATGGTTTGTTTCTATTTCTTCTATATATAAACAAATATTGGAGTAAAATGTTTAAGTTCAAATCTTCTTCAAAATTTTTTATTTCTTTTCTTATTTCTTTCTCTTTTTTTTTTTTTGTAGAGTTTGCGTATACAATGGAAGTGAATGAAAAATGTGACGTCTATAGCTTTGGTGTTTTGGTACTTGAGGTTCTAATGGGAAAGCATCCAGGCAAACTCATTACTGATCTACATTCCTCAGTTGGTGCAAGTGTTCATCTAAAAAATGTGTTAGACAATCGTCTTTCACCTCCCACAAGTCAAAAGATTGTTGATGAGTTAGCTCAAATGTTGAACTTAGCGGTTTCATGTTTATGTGTCAATCCACAGTCTCGGCCAACCATGCAAAGTGTGTGTCAACAGCTTGAGATGCAGGCTTCTAATTACTAAAGTAGTCTTGTCTTGCTCCACGTGTGTAGGCAACCGTGTATGATTTTTTGGGCATCTATGTTTGTAAGACTAAACCGTTATGCAAGAGACACACAAAATTCAATAGAAATTTTCACACCCTTTCTCATGTAGAATTGCCATTACTCATTTGGACCCAACATAAACACAAAAGAAAATAAGAAGAATAAATTTTTCGATAAATTTTGGTGCCCTTAATCTTATTGCTAATAAAAATATGTGTAACATGGGGTATCTATGTTTGTAAGACTAAACCGTTATGTTAGAGATACCGAAAATTTAACAGAAGTTTTCACACCATTTCTCATGTAACACTAAATCGTTATGCTAGAGACACCGACAATAAAATGGAATATCTATGTTCTTTCAGATGTATTTCTTGTTCTCCATAAAACTTAGTGAATCTCCATTCTTCTTTTGAATATTTGAAGAATGAACATTTGTTGATGGTAGTGTCAATATGATTCTTGAAGTAACTTTAAATGGTAACATTGAAGTTTACCTGCCAAAATAACACTAAGCCACCCCCTTTATTGCACTTGTCATATTGTAGCCTTGCTTCATCCCCATGTCTCAGCTAAAAACATGATAGAGAAATTGTTTTACCCGCAACAAATTGGCAAGCTCTTTCACTATTGACTCGTGGGTAACATTAACTGCCACTTGAACTGTATTCTCACGTGAAATGCTCATAAAATCAAAGTTTCGAAATTGTTCTTTTTGGGGCTCATATCCCTCATGATTTTGTTCCCCTTTTAGGTCTCTACACGTAGACAAGGCAAACAGGCAAGCCGGGTTGGGTTCAGGTTGGGTTGACCTATACTTTCAAACGAATTTTTTCTTATTTTAATTACAAAAACAAATCAATGGCAATCTTTTTAGAGAGAACGAATAAAATCAACCAAAGAAATGAGTTGTGCCTAAATGCCACTTGTTAATTTCTTTCTAATTCTGAAAGTTTTGAGCATGATTAAAATTCTTTATAGTCATGAATTTATGATGAAAAAATCTTCAATGTTAAGAACTCATTGTCAAAATGCTTGTAATTACAAAATTATAAAAGGAGAACCAAAAAGGTGTATATTTTAAGTTCACACTAGTAATAATATCATTCCCACCAAATAAAAAAATAAAAAATATGAAGCAATCGGGGCATAGGCATGGTCTAAAGATTAGGTGTTAGGATTGCTTGTTTGGATTTTTTTTTTTTTTTTTTTTTTTTAGTTTAATAGCTTAAGCTTGTTTTGTCACTTTGTGTAAGTTGAAAAGTAGTGATACTAAGTTAGTAACCTAGTAGTATTGGAGTAGTGTATAGTCAAATCAAATATCTTGCTTTGTTTACTTGTTTTCAGTTTTCCTTTCATTTCAACTATTTTTATTTTTTTATAAATAGATTGTCAACTTGTCATGTGACTTTTCTTGGCTACTGGCTAGGCAGTAAGTTGCTAGCCAGCCATCCTTTATGTTTTATGCACCTAGCACCCAAGGCGTAGTCTAAATATTTTTTGGCAATTTTTTTAAAACGGATCGTGTGATGGGTTAGTCAAGTCGGGTTGACCTACAAAAAATCTGGCCGGGTCATAGGTTAACCCGTTTTTTCTTTAAAAAATCAAGTTCAGGTAAGATATTTTTTAGGCTAGGTCAACAAATTCTTATCCATTTTGCCATGTCTATCTACATGGAATCTTTGTCATCATGAGTTAACAAACCACACTAGTAGCAAAAAATTGGGATTCTATCATGTCAGAAGGAGACCCATCCTTCGCAACCCTATCCAAATTACACCTTCCATCCTTGACATAACGGTTTCGAGATATCAATGTTGACTCTAATTCTCATAAAATTTCCTGCCATCAACTTATATTTTTCTTGTGACCATACCACCATGTCTAGAGTTTTGTCAAGGTCTCTATCTTTGTTGTCACTTTTTTAATTTGGTAAGTTATGGATTTCAACCCAAAATGTTGCTTTATCGAATTTTGAATATTTTAAAGGACTATTATTGTTATAGTGCCTTAAAACCACCAAATGTTTGTCAAAGACCCATGGATCACTCCTTAACACCCTTTCTGCATCGATGCAAATTCAAAATCAAAAAACAACATATGATCGTCCAAGTCAATTATTCAGAAGCTTTTTCGGGTTCACCATAGTGGCTTGATTCGCTTGAAGGTTTTGGCTACTACATCTCAAATCTCTTTTATTAATTTTTTGAGAAAATCCATTAAAATGACCACTTGGTTAGGGATTTCAAAAAGAGAGAGTCAGCTCCATTCCTTGGTTAGGGATTTCATTGCTAATGCCAAGGAAAAACTAAAAAGAGCCCTAGGTGTTACCAGAAGGTTTTTTTTAGCCCTACAAACCCTATTCACAATGATGCTCTTAAATTGCTAAAAAATTGTTTTTAGCAAAAAAACAACAAAATACATGCTACATTGATGGTGTCATATCTTAAAAAAAAATTTCAACTTGCTACAGTGAATTGGTACTAGTACTAGTTCACTATAACAAGTTGCTACTTGCTTTTAGTATATATATTTTTTTTAATTCCATTTCTCACTTTTAGCTCCCCCCCCCCTCTCTAGTCCCTCTCTCTATTGTTTCTCTCACTCTTTCTTATCTCAGAATTCTTACTGTCTCTCGTCCTTCTCTCCTCTCTTTAATTAACAGGTGGCAATTGGGATATGGTTTCAATTGGCCTATGGGTTTTGGTAGTGGTGGTGGGTTGGTAGGTCATTGATCTGGTTGTGGTGGTGGGTCATGCCACAGGTTGTTGTGGGTGTGGAAGGCCATTGATCAGCTTGTGGTGGTTGGGTTGGTGGGTCACATCGTGGGTTGTGGGTGTAGTGGGTCATTGATTTGGTTTTGCTATGGGTGGGTTGAGGCGGAGTTGTGTTTCGTGTGTTGGTTTTTGGCTGATTTGGGTCGTTGGATTGTGATGTGGTGGTAGTTGGTGGGTTTGCATTGGTTGGATTTTTTTTTTTTTTTTTTTTTTTAATTATAGTTGTGGTGGTTTTAGGTGGGTTTGATATGGAATTTTTTTTAGGAATGTAAGTTTATGGCCATGGGTTATGATGGCTAGTTTTGCTAGCAGTGGGTTGTGGGTGGTGGTTTTTGCTGGTTATTATTGCTTCAAGGATAGGAGAGTGATGAAGAGATGTGTTAAAATAGATAAAATATCTTTTTGATTTGTAAAGTGAGATGTTAGAATAGATAAAATAGACTTTTGAGTTGTTAAAAACTAAATTTTTAGCACCATTACTGTGAATACTTTTAGAGATGGATTTCTGTTCTTTCTAGCAACACTATTACCAATAGGAAGATAATTTATCCCTAAGTAAGAGAAACTTGATCTACAAGGCTAAAACTAATTGGTGATACACCATACAAATAAGTCGTTGTTGACTTCTTCTATGGTCAGCACATAAACTTTTGAAAATCTACTTTCTTCCACACAGTGCTGGTTCAACATACCAAGCAAGTGAGGTGATTGCCTAAGGCCCCCAAGAAAAAAAAGGCCTCAAATTTTAACCAATCAAAAATTTTAAGTCCCAAAATGTTAGATGATAAAATAATGTTAACGGTGACCCAAATAAAACCAATAAAAACCAAAATTTGCTAACTCAGTTGTTGTGAAAAATATTATATATCGTTACATTACTTCTACCCAATAGGATCTATTTTCCAAAAGTATTTATTAAGCCCAAAAATTTAACCAATAAATAAAAAGTAATTTTTTTTTATCAAAGAAAAAACTAGAACAAATAAATTTTTCATTTGATATGTAACCTTTCACCTGTAGAATTCATTAACTCCCACACAGAGAAGCTAAAAAAACACACACCCTCTCTCGACCAAACAACTAAAATTTAAAGACACAAATTATATACATATTCAATATCAGACCTCAATTTTTCTTGTACGAATTGCTGCAAATTTTGCCCCACACTCAATTTAAAGCATAAAAAGGAAATTTTTTTAAAGCTGTAGCTACTACGCTTCAGACCTTCTCTTGTTTGAGTCTGATCCTCAATTTTGTTACTTCTCTAGAACCTTTGTATCTTTCTTGAACTTTCTCATAATTCAAGCTATCTTGTTTTAGTTTCTCTTTATTTTATTCTTGGTAATTACTTTAAATTCTGACAGAGCACATAGGTAAACTCATTTGCATTCGTT
>JAYJMT010000117.1:0-50000 GCA_036321655.1 Quercus alba
GCCATGTTATTTTTTATGGAACTCGAGTTTTTGGAACTTGACTTACATAAAAAATTTTCAAAATTTTTCCATAGAACTCGAGTACCATGAAAAACTTGAGTTTCCAATTAGTAGTAGATCCCTACATATTTTAGAAATAGTGGTAGATTGCAAAATATTTTCAAAAACAGTGATATTTGGCCATTTTGGCCTAAATCCAAGCAATTTTACTGTTCAAAAGACAAGATATGAAATTTGCCATGTTATTTTGACTTGAACCATCATGAGCAATGTCTAACACTTAAACTAGACATATTTTTGTACTTGGTTTGCCAACCTACATAAAATTAGAACCTAAACATTTATTCCTAAATATTTAGAATCTAACAATCTCTCCCTTTGGCAATTTGTGACAAAACGTACATAAATATGAATTGCTCAATTCAAGAAATAACTCAATACAAGTTATTGCCCTGCTACAATTCAATCAAAATCTACTATCTACAAGTTGCAATAATAAACAGCAGCATCATGAAAGAAATCATAAATGCATAAACAAGTCATAAATGCATGTGTAGAAAATACAGTATAAACAAAACTTGAACTTTTTTTCATAAAGCAAATTAAAACAAATTATCCAAGAGAATAATCATAGAATCAATAAGCATCAAGTTTGTGAAACAAGTACAAACTAAACATAACAAAAAAACAAAACAAAGACAACTCTCCCCCTAAATACAAGAGCTCTCACATCTACTCTCCTTTTTTGTTATGCAATGCCAAAGGCAACCATCAAGTTCAAGGCAGTTACATTTGTGATATGTTCATCTAATAACTGTCCATGCCCGTTTGAGTCGACATGAATGTCTCCATTATATACTATGTCGATTGAGTCTCTAAAACTCTCTGAAGCATGGAGCTGAGAAGCATCAGTATCCATATCAACATCATGGAATTTATGCCTATTATTTTTAGTGACCCCGCCACCAAAAAAGATAGTACATGGAGTGTGGGACCCTTCGTAAATCTTGTTGCTCACAATTTATCACACTATCATGTTTAAAAAAAAAAAAAAAAAAGAATACAGTTTTAATTAAAAGTTGTGAAATTGTAAAATTTTGTTTTAAAAATATGATTTTTACCTGCGTTCACATGTCACAGTGTGTACAGACGATATGCAATAAGTCATGTGCAACATTGTCAAAATAAATGCTATTTTGACACATAAAAAACTATTTTTTCTATTTTAACACATTATTTTATAATATATCCTATGTTACATATTCTATTATTTTACCACTTTATTTAAATATTCTTTTTAATAATTTTGTTATCACTTTACCACCGCACACCTTTGGTGGGATGATCACTTTACAAGTATAAGTACTTGTGGGATGTAGGGGGCAAGGGACGGCGTTTAAGTTTCCAGGAAGGAGTTTTATACACATGTATACTTAGATTAGGTTAGAATAGAATTTTTATCTTGTAGATTAAGTTAGAATAAAATTTCTATTTTGTATAAAAAAAGAAATACACCTTACATTCAATATTCTCACTTTTTACCACTTTTAGTTGAGGAGATAGAGAGAGAAAGTTGATTAAAAAAAACTTTAAAAAAATGGAAAAAGCAGCGAGAAAAGAAACTTAAAATATTTGGTGTTTGGCATGCTAAATGCTAAAATTTAGCATTTGACACAGCTGAGGCAATGCTCATGTAACAAGAAATATAAAAAGGTCAAAACACTAACGATATAGAAAGAAGCCTCAGTAATGCATGCACTTCACGAAATTCACAGAGAGAGGTGGAGACAAAAACAAAACAAAGAACAATTGAAAGGCCAACACCAGGCTACCAAAATTTGCAATTCCAACAAGTTATGATATTTAATTCATAATGTTTCTGGCACAGTAGATAAATTCAACCTTAACATCCTCGAATACGCTTCCTTGTCCTAATGTTCTCGAATTCGATGTACATTAAGTCTCTGGTTCACCAACTCCAATCACCAGGTAACTAACTCTCTCTCTCTTGAACAACTGGTTTGATTGTGGTTTAAGTTTTAATGGTTAAAAAAAAAAAATGATATTTTGTTGATTTTTGCAGACATATAAGCTGTGTGATTTTGTTTAGGACGATGAAGGTGAGATACTGTTGCTGGGGTTTGATGGAGTGCTTAGTATTGGTGATGGGGTTTTGGGGATTGAGTTTTTGGGTCCTCAACCAGTGATTGCCTGGCTCTATAAATGGTACTTTTCTTTTCTTGGGTTCTCACTGTTAGAGTGAGTTTGTTTCTGTTTTCATGTATATATATATATATATATATTTTTTTTTTTTTTTTCTTGGTTAGTGATTTGAAATAAAATGTTAGTTTTCAGCTAGCTTGTTGATAAAAATAGAAGTTTAAGTTAATAAAAACCGAGTTGGTAGGAAAATAGAACTAATGAAAGAATATTCTCTCACAGTTTTTTTTTGAGAGAGAGAGAGAGAGAGCCGAAGTGTTTATACATGATATTTGTTCTACATGGTAGAGGACTGTCTGCAAGGGAGTTAATTAATACATGGTCAGCTATGATTTGAATTTGGACACAATCTGTCGTATTGGCATCTGAAGCAATATTTGGTCTGTTATTATTATTATTATTATTATTATTTTGTGTGGAGAAAATGTCAGTTATTACTTATTATTGTTGCCAAGATTTGTGAGATTGTTAGAAATGAAGTTGCTGACCTGTTGCCAAGGTTTGTGGAGCGGTAGGTAGAAGTCGAATTGTGCTCCATAGTTTGTACCAAGGATATGGCAACGGCTAATTCCTTTTATAAAATATATATATATATATATATATATATATATATATAAATGGGGTATGTTCATCTGTTTGGTTAGTGAGAAAATAAATGAAAAGCAGGAAGAAACGATTTTGAATTATATAACGTTAATAGGTTATATGTGTTTAAAAATCTTAGGTCCTTAAAAATTACATCCCATGAAGGCAAGAATTCCATTGGTCCAGCCGAAAAAAGGTAAAAAAAAAAAAAAAAAAAAAAAAAAAAAAAAAAACTTCCCCATTGAGAATTAAAGATGCTGACTTGGATGAAGGTACTGTTTTTCCCTTTGTTATTCCATCTTGGGATTCACATGGTGTAAATTTACATTGAGTATTCGCAATCCTTTGCCATTCATCTGACTTTCATTCTGGGATGAATTTTAGTGCTCTAGTAAATTATTTTAAACTTTAACACTTGTTTGAATCAATGTTTCATCTATGGTACTTTTATTATTGATGATTCATTTCTATGTTTTTTGTTATCTTACATTCTTAGCTACGATTGTGTTAATCTACGATTACATTTTTTTTTTTTTCCATTTTTGACTTGGCAGCACTAATTGGTTTTTTAGTTTAAAGAATATTAAAAATACAATGAGATAATAAATATGACTTCTATTTGTTTTGTAGATTATGGGAAAACTAACTACAGTAGTGGCTAGTTTTAATTTTAATGTAATAATTTAGTCTTGAAACTTAATATATTTCTCATTTTTGAATGGTGAAAGTTCATGCTTCGGCTGCCCTAAAGTTGAAATCCTGGTTTGTTCCTGTATACAGTACTTTTGGGGATGGAGGAGTGAAGAAGAATATTGCAGTTACTCAGTTTGAAGCTGTGGATGCAATGCAGTGCTTTCCTTGCTAGGATGAAGCTGCTCTTATGATGCGCATAATTGAGAATTTCTCTTTACCCTTGAAATAACTCGCCTTTCACTTAATTATTTAGAGCCTTGAATCAATTTATCTTGAGTGACAATCACTTGCATCGTCCCCTTCTCTGAACTATATGATTTCCACAGCCAATACCTGAAACACTTGGCTTTTTCCCTTATTGAGTCTCCTGCTCAAAAAACTTACATAATAATACAAAGACTGCTTCGGATAACCTGCCGTCCTCTATCCATGGATGTCAACATAGTCACCTACCCAAAACTTAACCAGTGTATAGTGTAGGTGACAAGTAATCAAAAGCGACTAAACACATTTTTTTTTCTTGGTTGAAGACAGTTTCAAGTTCCTTGCGGTGATAATGCTAGTCACCCCTGCTTATGAAATCATTTAGGTACTTCTCAACTCCTTACCACTTCCAAAACTGGATATAGTCGCAGTCCCTGAATTTTCTGGTGGGGCTATGGAGAGTTATGGCGATCACATACTTGAAAACAGGCTACATTATGATGGTTTGCTTTCTCCAGTTGTCAAGAAGCAGATTGTAAGTTACATATCTAATGACCCTGTTAGCTTTTTATTTTTTTGGCTCCTAGCAGCTCCTGCTTATCAAAAATTATAATTTCAAGACTTTTTATTTTACTTTACATTATTTCTCCTTTCATAAATCATGACATATTAAGAGGAAGAACAGTATTATTTATTCTTAACCCCAAAAAAGGTTATTATAGAATAACTGACAACTATTGATAATTGCCTATGACTACAACCAACCCATTAAGGGTTTATATATTGATATCAATAAGAAAAATCTGGAAGCAAATAACAGATCAATTTTTTTTTCATTAAAAAATCAGAGTAACATCGAAATATGATACTTCATTTATTTCCTAAATACTTATACCTAATCTTTAAACCATATTCTTGTTTTGTCAGCTCATCAATGGTTTGTCAATCTGGTAACAATGGAATGGTGGAGTCATTTATGGCCTAATGAGGGATTTGCAACATGGGTAAAATTGAGTCGTCTTACATTTCTGCCTCTACTTTCCTGGCCAGTGCACTGCATCCCATTTCTGATACTGGTATCTCAACTTGATGTTAAATTTCCAGGAAAGCTATATGGCCACTAACTGCATGTTTCCTGAGTGGAAAATATGGACTCAGTTTCTTCAACAACAGCTGATGGCCTAAGTATGGATGCTCTGGAATCACATTTTATTGAGGTAAGTGAAATCTTGTGCTATAATTTTCTGGTAATTGGCAACACATCACTTATGCATGTTAAATTATCTAGCTTGTTAGCGAATGCAGTGATATAATCAATGATGAGAAATAGCAATTAAAAGCAAACTGCTTCCTTAAATTAATGGCCTGGCGTACTGAATTTTCAAGCAATGCAATGAACATCATCAAAGTAAATGTATTGACACGCAGTCTACTTAATATGCCTGTGCATGTTTTTTTATTTAGACCTCTGAACACTTAGATTATTTAATTTAATTAATCAACCAAGTTGTTAGGTTTATTATGCAGATCTAGGTTAAAAACAACCAATCATATCACTAAAAGTGGAAAAGTAAATAAGACAAACGATATGATGACCTAGAAAAACCAATGAAACTGTCTAGTTTCAAGGTAAAAAACTTGAGAAAGATTTAACTTAAACAATCCACAAAGCAACAAATTCACTAAATATAATGTAAGTGTTTACAATAGATTTTTCCCTAAATCTAATGCTACCTCTTGTAGTACTTACTCACGTGACCACACGTAGCTCCAAATTCACGGACTCTTCTATTTGAACTTGTTGCACACAAACACCCCTATTTGTGACTTTGAGATCCCACTCAAAGTTTTAGATCATCAGTAACAGTTGATCTTGTATGTAGCAACTTATCTCCACTGGTTCATGCAATGTCAATCAAATCTCTAGTAGATTCTTGTTGAGTTAGAAAGTTCCAGAACCTCTAAAATCTCATAGGAGTAACTCACAAGACTTCACAAGCCTTCTAAAATGTGAATTAGGGTATTTTCCTTTTATACCTAGCAGAGTTTGACTCAAACCCTAAACGTTTTGCGGGCTTTTAGGCATTATTTAAAATCTGCAGAAAACGAGTTTCGATCGGTCAAATCTTTCTTTCGATCAGTTGAGTCTTGTAGTTTTTGAATTCTTCTATCTACAGCTTGACTGTTCTTAGATCTTGACTTGAATCAACTTGAGCAGTGTCTAAAATTATTCTAGGACTTAAGTATCTTATACTAGAGATGTTTTTATACTCGGTTTGCCAATATACATAAAATTAAAACCTAAACATTTATTTCTAAATATTTAGAACTTAGAAATCTCCCCATTTGGCAATCAGTGACAAAACATATGTACACATATGAATTGCTTACATTCAAGAACTAACCCAATACAAGTTGTTGCCCTACTACAATTTAGTCATAATCTACTATCTACAAGTTGCAACATTAAACAGCAGCATCATAAAAGAATTAACCTATAAATTCCTAAAATACTAAAAACAAACCATAAACGCATATGTGGAAAATATAGTATAAAACATAGCTCAGTTTCACAAAATAGTCAAACTATAACAAGATTTCCAAAGATAATAATCAATGTATCCATAATCATCAAGTTTTTGAAACAAGAACATGCTAAACAAAATAAACATAAGCAAAAACTAAACCATCAAAGTATAAAAACTCGAAAACTCAAACTCAAACTAAATACATACATCTCCAAAAAAAATTGCTCCCCCTAAGTACAATAGCTCTCACAACTACTCCCCCTTTTTGTTACGTATTGCCAAAGGCAACCATCAATCATTCGAGGGTGGAGGTGGTGGAAAAGAGCTCCTATACTCACTAAAATCAACTCTCAAGGTAGTTACATCAGTGATAAGAGCATGTAGAAAGGTACACCTATCAATAGAATTTGTATGCACATGAGTGATAGAAAATATGTTATGGCATGCAATCCTAAACATCAAGTAGTTAAACTCAGTTAACTCATGAGAATGGAGTCTAGGCTCAGAACCCCATGTGATAGGTCTACCACAAAGAAGAGACATAACATAATCTAATGGAGGAGACTCAATGTATGGATAGGTAGGACGTTGAATAAAAGGCATAGAAAGAGCAACAGACACTATTTTCTTAGTGATCTGAAACTCTTCACCTTGAATCCAAGTAGTCAAGAAGTGACCACCGAATGCAGCAGAGTGTATAAAGAGATTCAAGTAGAATTCTCTAATCAAGGCAGCAGCAGCAGGAGACTTTAAACTAGAACAGATAGATAACCAACTCCTAGACTCTAGGTTTTGTTTGACAAAAGGGTCTAACTTATTTAGATTAATCTGCCTTTCACTCCAAATGGACCTATACTTAACCAAATTATCAAACTTTTGAGCATTTGGAAAAGTATGAAACCTAATTTGATCAAAATCCTCAGTAGAGGTAAAAGAGGACTCAGCTACTCTTTTGGCTTTGGTTTTGAAATTTGTTTTAGTTTTCTTAAGACCCATTTTTAAGATCTAAAAAGGGAGAAAACAGAAAAAAAAAAAAAAGCACAAAAACCAAGGGCAAACTACATTAGAAAGATAAACAATATATATATATATATATATATATATATATATGTGCAATCTTCAAAATCTACATGATGCATGGACTAATGCATTGAGGTTTTCAAAACCTCACAATTTTGAAAAATTGACCAAGAAAATCAAGTTTTATGAAAATCCCCAATTCATGTTGAACATAAACCCTAATTTTTCAAAAACACACAAATTGAGTAATTGACTATCACAAAAGGTGTAAAACATGTTAGAAACAATCAATAAATCAATAGCATAGATCAATTTTACCTAATTTTACTCAATTGAACAAAATTTCCAAATTACTCAGAACACATGAACCCTAATTTCGAAAATTTTCACAATCCATGATATCTTTGAAATTAAAATAGAGGAATCATGTTAATATCATGCATACACAAAAACCCATTGATCATTTTAACACAAAACACCCAAAATCATCAAAATCACCAAAATTTCTTAAGTCTGAAAATTTTAGAAAAATGAATGATTAATGCTTGAAATGTATGTAATTTGAACAAAAGGAGAGGGTAAAATAGTCATACATAATGTGTAGATGAAAACCCTTGAAGTTTTGACTCAGAAAAGACAAAAAAATTTGTATTCAAAGAAGGATTGAGAGGAATCGAAGAAAAAGTGAGAAAAGGACAAAAATTGATCTATCAAACCCTTAAAAAATTGAAAAATTCGAATTTCGATCGTTCGAGAGGAATCAAGCAATGATCAAGAGTGAAAGTTTTAAAATTTCGATCGATCAAAGATCAATTGAACAAGAATCGAGCTAGACAAAAAAATTTGGCCTAAAAGCTGGATATTTTCAATTGGTCGAGATTCAGCTTCAATTAATAGAACTAGTAAAATAATTTGAAATTTTGAAAAACCTTGGAAATTTTGTAGAAAAAAAAAGGGAAAAGCTTTTTTTATGATATGAAATCCACATGAACACTTTGTAAGGTAGTGGGCTATGCTAGTAGTGTTGGGCTGCTTCCTACTGCACTAGGCCCAAGTTTTTTGGATAAGGGAGTTGGGACCGGTCCAACTGCAACTCAATTTGGTCCAGCTTGTGCGCAAACTATGCCTGGTTTGTCAAGAACATGCTTGCGGCAGACAAAGCCGTGTCAGATAAGTTGTGGTAGATAGACATAATAACAAAAAAATAAAATATCTGGCTACTTAGTAGGAAATGACCAAATGATCCCAAGCACAATCACAGTAATATGTATGAGCTAATAGTAATATGTATGAGCTAATCAGGAGATAAAGAAATCAGTTTAACTCTGGTCTGCAGGAGCAAAACCAGAGAGGAAAGAACGCTCCTTCTCAACACAATTAATCTCCCAGGAAAGTCCTGCCATGGAGATTAACTACCTTGAGGGAAATGGACCTGAATGGTTGATGCATAAGGGCTCCTTTTGGTTTTGACAGAGAGCAGGATTTTGTGGGGGAGAGAGAGAATCAATCTACCGATGCATACCTGCAGTTCTAACTCTCCCACTATTTTCTTTCTGATTGTTTTCTTTCTTTCCCTCACACTCGTTTCTTTTCTATTTCTTGGTATCTCTTTTCGAATTCCTATTTCTTAGTTATGGTTCCCGTTGTTGCTCTGTTTTTTGTTCACCAAAGGTTCTTTTTTTATAGTGCTTGTTGTGACCGGATTTTGCTATTTCAGCCCTTAACCTCCTTTGTCTGGTCTGGGTGTACAGGCCGACCTCCACTGGTCCGTTTGTGTGCCACCCCCCAATCACCAGACAAAGAGGGGTATTTTGTTTGTTTGTCTGTCGTGGCATTCTTTCCTGCTACGGTCTGGGTTCTTTCTCTCTCCCTATCCCTCATGACATGTACCTAGTGGTTCCTACTCAGCTTACTTCTTTTGGGTAGTATATCATCCCAATAGGATACTTCCCCTAAAAGATCTTGAGTCGGAACCTCAAAAATAGATTTTTCCTCTCTCCCCACCACTAAACCATGCCTTTTTACCTCTGACCCACAACCTCACCATGTCCTGTATTGACTGGTTACAAGCTGGTGGTGCCTGGGCCTTGCGCATGCCTCCCTTCCATGTGTGTCCAAAATCTGTCTGCTGGTCATTTCCCCGCCGTGGTCTGGAGGCTTGCCTACATAGTCTGTCGTCCATTCCTTCTGATCTCTTATGTGAGCTACTTTTTGATTTCCCGCTCCCCTGAGGAGTTGGGCCTTATTTGATATTGGGCCTTACATTTCTTTCGGCCCATTTCTTAATTACCCTCATTTCCTGCCATATTACTCTGTCATTCCTATTGTAATGACTCAACCCTGCTGGGCCTCTTTAGGCCAGCCGTTTACTCTTTCTCTTAGTGGCTTGGTATGACTATTGATTTTCCTACTTATGGGCTCCTATGTCCCTTTTGTCTTCCTCTTGGGCATCCTTGGCTCTTTTACTAACTTTGCATTCTTATGGGCTTTTATTAACTTCATTGGGCTTCCCTGGCCCAATTACCTTATTCTCATCCTTGGGGTTCATGGGCTTGCCATTAATCCCTTACTTTCTTTGTTTGCATTACTTTGAACTTGCGATGGCCCTTTTTCACTTTTCTACATCACATACTGCCCATGGGTATGCTATTTCTCTCTTTCCGAGCTTCTTTAAACCCACTTGCCTCTTCAAGGCCCATTTGTTTATTTCATGGACCTGTGATCCATTATTCCTGTCGCTTGGGCCTAATGGTTTTGCCATCTGTTTGGCAATTCTTTGCTGCCCTTGTCGTTGGGCTTTCTTCTTTCTACTTGGATTCTAAAAAATGACCCTCAACACACTTCCAGAAGATTTTAAAAACATTTTGCTCTCAAATTTTCAACTTTTCACAAATTAGAAGTAAAAATCACTCGATTTAAAAACTTCTAAACACTTTTCTTTAAATTCAATTCAAATCAAGAAAATGTATCAAACATCACTTCATGAGTAATCAAAGATGGCCAGATTTGTCAACACACAATCATATGTACAAAATTTAGCTTGATTTTCATCTACTGTGTGCAACTAGTATGTGTACAAAGTACAGAAAAGGTGATATGTAGATAGTAATCAAACAAATTTTCTATATTATCAATTACAAAGGTTTGAAAGTGACTATTACCTAAAGAGTTACATTATATAACTCTCACATCTTCTAGAAAACACACTTGCAATCATGTAAAACCATTTTGGCTCTTTTGCTTTTTGCCTTTTTTTTTCTTTTTTTTTTCTTTTTCTTTTTGAGCACAGTCAAAGATATCATGCATGGGCATATATGAGATAGAAAAGAAAATATACTTGTTATATAATTTTTTTTATTCATCATATTTTTTAACACCTCATTTTATCTTGCTGTATAAGTGCTACATCTTACCGATCACGACTTTTATGATTTGCATACAGGTGTTTGTGATTAGCGTGTAATAGTGGTGAGATGGTTATTTAAGCCTTTTTCCTAGGATTTTCTAGTCCTAATGATCAAAAGAATGTGACATCAAAATCAAGATCGTTTGTTCAAAGATTATAAAAAATTCACACAATTAAGCACTAAATAGCACAAACTAGTAAAGTGCAAAAAGTAGCTCATCAAAGCTAAGTAAGGTACATAATTATGAAATGTAAATTGTATTGGCCAACCTTAATTACACACTCAATGGTGTACAATACAAAACCCTTTTTACTTTTTTTGGACTTTTATTTTTATTTAAAAAAAAAAAAAACTTAAAAACATCCTAAACAACCCTAGAATGAAATGTAGAAAATAAAATCCTAAGCAAAACATTTTGTCTAAAGAATCAAGAGATTAAGTACGAGGACCATGTCAAACAGACTTATTTATGATGAGTTTTTTGCATCCACACTTTCTTAAATGTAGACCTGAAGTTGGAGTTTTTAGACACATGAGATTGTTGATCTACTCCAGTATTGGCATAGAGGTTGAGAGCCTTTACTAATTCATGAATAAGTGTTATGGCATCTTGTGCTTTTGGCATAGACACTTTTATTTTAATTGCTTGCTTGATAGCATGCAACTTGAAAGTAGTTTGGGCAAGTGTGCCTAGCTCCACCACAGAAATGACAAAACCACTGAGGTTTGTGTTGTTTCTTACCTACAAGATGAGTAGGCTACTTGGGTTTGGTGTCACTTAGATCTACTCTTATTCTCCTAGTGGCTAGGACTTGTTCTTTATGAATCCTAACTTTTGGTTCAAGCATAGATATAGGAGGAACAAACTTGGTGGGAGTCATCATAGAAGACAAACCATTCTCAACATAACCTAACTCAATCTTATTAGATGAAGATTTTTGAGCACTCAACATGTTATCAAGTTTAGAACTAGAAGTCCTATCAATTTGTTCTCTAGCAACATGCAATTTAGTTTCTAAACTTTTAACCTTTTCAATCCAAGACATGTTCTCAATCTTAACAGCATTAATGAGTTCATTAGCATCAAACAGTTTGACCAAAAGATTTTTCTTTTCATGTTCAAGAGTATCTTTTTCAAACCTAGGTCAACATTCATAGCATCTTTTGCTACAATCTTGCATAGCTTGTTGTAAGTCTCTTGCAAGTTAGCATTCTCAGAGAGTTCCCCATCAGAAGAGTTCTCATCAACAATTTCAGATTCACCAACTACAACAGTAGCAGTGAAAGCTATGAAATTTCATTCTTGATCACTTTCAAACTTGTGACCAAATTCTTCATTATCACTAAGAGTAACATCCATAGCTTTACCCTTTGACCTCAAGTATGTTGGACATTTAGACCTTACATGTCCATGCCCTTGAAATCCAAAACATTTTTGGCCTAAAGATGTCACGCCCTAAACCCAAAAGGATCCAAAGTATGAGAAATATATTCCAAAGGTACCTGTAGATTTTTTCCTTTTTAAGAATTCAAATTGTAGGAGATCTTTCTTTTCCTTTCTTTTCCATAGGAGAAGAATATATAACCATACTAAAATCTCATATTACAAGTCAAAGTTCTATAAAACATTTACGAACAATAACTAAAAATCATGTGCCTCCACATAATACATGAATATATTACAAAACTCCTATTGGATTACAGAATTAATCATGGCCTCGTTGAACATAGCAAGATTGAGTCACCAACCATTTACAGCACAAGTCTCCAAATTTAACATAGTACTCTAATCATCACCAAAGAAGTAAGCTCTATACTCAAGGTATAGTTAATTGATCTGAAAAATTGTTAGAGGGTGGGATGAGCTAAAACTCAGTAAATAACATAATTAATGAGGGGTGGGGAAATGCAAGTTTCATGATGATGAACAGTTTACAAAGCATGTTTTAATTTGAGAAATTTCTAACTGAATACTACAAGATCCTTTTCAATAATAATATGACAAGAATGATAAATAATGAACACAAAGTTTCTCAAAATAATACTATGTAACTATATATTATAATCTGTGAGCACTAACAATATAATTCTAAAGCCATAAAATCTAACATAAGATAATTTATCACAAATATACCACACAATCACATAGATTGGTTAGGGGATCTATCTATTCACAACTAGCATGATATTGTGCTCTCTAGTATGCAGTCTCTTGGCTCCATTGGTAGCAGCCTCACCTATACCCTTAAGGTTTTGTCTCTTCCCCCATGGGTAACAAAGAGAACACGTCAAATAAGACCTCTTTTGCATGTGGTCTTTTGGCCCCATGGGTAGTAGTCTCACCCACACACAATTAAGGAACCTCTTCCCCCCATAGGCAACAGGGAAGAACGTGTCATCCAAAGTGAAAGGACACTAACTTGAATTTGATTCCATTGTCACAAAGATTATGGAAACTAGATCGGGTGATCACCGGGAAATCAAACATGGCATAGGATTAAAACCACATAAAGCTCACAAGTTACATTTACTTTCAAATACATAGTTTGTATCCAGGTAGTTTCAGAAAAACCTTAAACAATCAAAGCTTCCATAAAGTTTGTAAGGTTTTCAGCTTCATTCTTTGTCCAAAAAGATTTTCTATCAATTTTCCAAATAACAAGACAAGATGAGCAACTTTAAATTTTCTAGTAACCCATAAAATCCATGAATTCATTGTCAAAGATTAAATCGAAGATGCTCATATTTTCCACGCCAACAAAATATGCATTTCCCCAAATGCAATACCAAATATAATGCATTTTCATATATAATCATATATAGTAGGATCACAATACAATATTTTTTAAGAAAACATAGTTCTATAATTAATTTTCCAAAATGTGTTTGACCAAAAAAAAACATCGTTTATGCAGTACGGTTATTTTCCAAAAATCCCATTAAAAAGCTACTTACATTGCAACTTGCAAAAAGCCTAATTCTCTAAACTCCAAAAGAGATTAACTAGAACCTAAACAATATCAAACAAACCTATCACAATAAGCATAAAGCTTGAAATTGTATCTAGTTACAAATTAGGAATTGCCAAATAAGCAATTGATTAGGCAATCCTAGTATTTAACCTTATCAATAATGGATTCCACTTCCAAAGTTTCTCAACAAATTAATTTACAAGGCATAGACTCCCATTATACTTATGAATCATTTAAGGTATTATCTCTAATATCAAAACCTCAAAACTTTATACGTAGTTACCATAAGATTTATGTAATATCAACTAGAGACCCATGAAACCAAAATCATTTTATTGTCCAAGACAAGCAATTTAGAAATTCAACTAACTCCAAATAATCAATAAAAATTATATTCACCATCTATTTCACATTGAAAAGCCCAAACCCCCAAATCTTCACTAGTTAGATAGCCACCATTGAAAAAACTATAAACCCACTCATCAAATAATTCCACCAATACAAAACTCATACATATAAACACATGAATATCACTTCCAAAGCTCACAAATCACATGGGTATCATTATCAAAACTTAGATAAAAATAATCTCAAGCAAAAGTATAAAACGCACCAAAACTATAAACCTACTCATCAAATAATTCCACCAATACAAAACTCATACATATAAACACATGAATATCACTTCCAAAGCTCACAAATCACATGGGTATCATTATCAAAACTTAGATAAAAATAATCTCAAGTAAAAGTATAAAACGCACCAAAAATATTAGAAATTTTTACCTCAAATAAAATATGTGGATGTACGTTTTTAGACTCCTTAAAATACAACCAGATTAACTTAGTTAATTAGCCAAGTGATTACTTAGTCAAATTATCAAATCTAGGTTAACACAAATATATCATATTATTGTAAAGTGCAGAAAATAAAAAACACAACGATATGATAACCTAAAAAAACCAAATCAATAAAAAACCTAGGGAGGATTTAACCTAACTATCCTCAAGGTAAAACAAATTCACCATGAAAGAATTGAAGTTTACATAATAGCGACTTAGACCACTAACATCCTATTGATACCTCGAGTAGGAAACTTACTACCATGACCACGTGACAGCTTTGAGTCCACAGACTACTTCTTTCTTGGATTCATTGCAAGTACAAGCACTCTCGCTTGTGTATCTTTAAGCTCTTGAAGCAGCAACTGAATTGATCACCAATCTCTCAACATCAATCTTGAGTTTGGAAACCCTAAGTGTGTATGAAGGCAAACACATCTAGATCTCACAAGAGATTCACACACACAGCATACAGAGCAACCTCAAAATGTGGCTAGGGTTTTTCCTTTTATACTTAAGGCAAAACATAAAACCCTACACATCAAACGAGTTTGGGCTGAGTTGGAAAATTCTGCAAAAAAACAATCTACATGAGCTTTGATCAATCGAGTCTAATTTTCGATCGATCAAGCCAGACAGATTTACACAGTAAATCCTGCAGTACACTCGATTCCAACTTTACACTTAAACATACTTTGAGCAAGTCTAAAACAAGACTAAAAGTTTTGACCATGGTTTGCCAACATTACAAATTGAAGTTCTAATACATTTAAACCTAAAGTCTTAGAACCCAACAGTGAAGGTGCTTAGAAATTCCTAAGGATTTTTAGGTGATCTTGTCGGAAAATTGATGGTGGTGATGATGGTATGGAGTGGCACCGGTGGGAGAGTGTGAGGGAGTGAGAAGAGTGTTTGAGAGAAAAAGAAAAAGAGGAAAAGAAAAGAGAAGTGACATGGCCGGCCAAGAGGGAGAGAGTGAGATATTTGTGAGATGTGTGGTAGGGATTAAGTGGGGTAGGTGGGAGCATGTGTGGCCTAAAAAATTTGAATTCCTTTATTTATTTATTTATTATTTTGTGACTGGGACATTACAAAAGAATTGTTAGAGGATTGAACAACCTTATCTTTAGATTTTTCTGAAGAATTATTTTTGGATTGTTCATTCTTCTTCACATTCTTAGGATCAACAATATTTCGAATTCTTGCCCTTCTATTATTGTTTTTCAAAAAGTTTCGAAAATATTTGGCAAGGTAAGCAATCTCTGTAGATGTCATGTCATCATCAAACACACCTTCATCAACATCATCTATAGATTTCAAGGCCATAGATTTGGACTTGTTAGTCTTAGGTGGATCAGACTCATAAGATTGAAGGGATTCTACAAGTTCATCTATAAGAATAGTGTCCACATCCTTGCTTTGAGTTATGACAATGACTTTGGGTCTAAGGTCTTCAGTCAAGGATCTTAAGATTTTCCTAACTATCTTAGGTTCCTCATAAACTTCACCCAAATTGAATGTAGAGCTTACTATGTCATTGAGTTTGGCATAAAACTCATCAAAAGTCTCATCTCCTGCCATTCAAATGCTTTCAAACCTAGAAGTCAACTATTGCAATTTATTAATTTTTATAGCTTTTGTTCATGCATGCACACTTTGTAGGATATTCCAAATAGTGTGTGCTATCTCTACATTAGAAATCCTTTTGAATTATTCGATTGAAACAACATTGAATATTGCATTCATAGCCTTACTATTAAAGCTAGCTACTTCTTTTTTAGCATCAAACCTTTAAGCCACAGGAGTTGCAGGTCTTTCCCAACCAGTTTCCACAGACATCCAAACTCTCTCATCCAAAGATTCCAGGAAGGCCTTCATCCTCACCTTATAGTAGGCATAGTTATTCCCATCAAAGTAGGGAGGGATCACTAGTGAGTGACCACGTTCCATAATAGTTGGGGTCAAGGATCAACTCTAGGTAAAACTACCTAATCAATAGCTAACTTACTTTGATACCATTTGTTTGTTTATTTAGACCCCTGAACACTCAAATTTTTTAACCTAATTAATTAATAAAGTTGTTACTTAGGTTTATTATGCAGATCTAGCTTAAACACAACAAATCATATCACTAAAAGCGGAAAAGTAAAGAAGACAAGCGATGTGATGGCCCAAGAAAACCAATGAAACCATTCAGTTTTAAGGTAAAAAACTTGGGGAGGATTTAACCTAAACAATCCACGAGGCAACAAATTCACTAAATAGAATGGAAGTGTTTACAATAGATTTTTTCCTAAATCTAATGCTACCTCTTATAGTACTTACTCACATGACCACATGTAGCTCTGAATGCACAAACTCTTCTATCTGAATTTGTTGAACACAAACATCCCCGTTTGTGACTTTGAGATCACACTCAAAACTTTAGTTCATCAGTAGCAGTTGATCTTGTTTGCAGCAACTTATTTCCACTGATTCATGTAATGTCAATCAAATCTCTAGTAGATGCTTGTTGAGTTAGAAGGTTATAGAACCTCTTAGATCTCACAGGATTAAATCACAAGACTTCACAAGCCTTCTGAAACGTGAATTAGGGTTTTCCTTTTGTACCTAGCAGTGTTGGACTCAAACCCAAAACATTTCGCAGCCTTATTTAAAATCTGCAGAAAATGAGTTTCGATCAGTCGAACCTTTCTCTCGATCAGTCGAGCCTTGTAGTTTTTGAATTCTTCTTTCTGCAACTTGACTATTTTTAAATCTTGACTTGAATCCACTTGATCAATGTCTAAAACTGTTCTAAGACTTAAGAATTAAATATCTTATACTAGACATGTTTTTGTACTTGGTTTGCTAACATACATAAAATTAGATCCTAAACATTTAGAACCTAACAATGCACATACATGTGCATCTGTTACCTGTTTGTGTGGAGTTCTACCCAGTATGAGGGAGGTGATGGTGTAGGGAAATTTTTATAACTCAACTTCAAAGATTGCAGCTCCAATATTTATAATTTCTTCATTATGTCTCAATTATGACTTCAAAAGAGATAAAATTGTTTGGCACTTCGATATATAAGGCACAACTTCAACATGTAATTCAATTATGTCCTTCACCTGCTCAATACGTTCCCGAATAATATTACTAATTTCATCCGCTCGAATGGTTATCATGAGTATTTCTTAATTTTTTTTTTTTGGAAAAAAAAAAATAATGCTTATAGTAGACAGTAAAAGGACTAATCGATTTTTCTGTCAGCGTACGTCCCGACAACTTCAGGAGAAAAAGAGTCATTCACCTCTGTTTGGCATATTTTCAGGTGGAGGTACACCATTCTCATTTAGTTGAGGAAATATTTGATGTCATTAGCTAATAAAAAAAGTGTTGAGTTATAGATTGAGCCCGGTTAATTAATTAAATTACCGAAGTTGATTAATTATTCAAATTACATGCAAATATCGTGGAGGCACAATCAAATTATCAAACTAAATTAGATGCAGTGAAAATTAAATTTCACATGGCAATTTGATCATGATTGAGAAAATCTTTGCAAACAAAAACCCATCCGGTGAATTTTAGGTCACCACTTTCGAATAATCAACTAATCAAGAAACAAGAAGTTACAAGTATAAGGAATCTTACCCAACTTGCCTATTTCAAAATACCAACATACAGTTGAACCTACTGACCTATACCAGTATTAGCTTCAATAACCAATTTGACTTATTCTTGTAGAGACTTCTCATTGCGTGAATCCCAATACGTGACTAACAACATAGTAACTTGATTTTTGTTGTTTGATGTAGAGTTCTTCAATCCACATTTGTAGATTTGGAAGCAGCTTTGTACATTACTCTAACACGCACAAGAAGTCGCAGCAACTCCTGAAAAGTGTGTATCTCAATATGAGTCTCTCTAGGTTTCTATATATCAATGATGATGGAAGTAAAATACATCTTTTATTTGCTCTAGAAACCTAGTGCATGAAACCCTTGAAAAGCCTTGTCATCATAGGCTGTAAACAGGTTTGGAATTTCAAAATCTGCGCATGAATCCTAATAGTTTGAGATGTATCAAGGTATCTATCAAGGTTCATTTAATTTCAATAGATTGAGATATGTGTCGAGATCTTCTGTCGTTCTAGGTTTTCTTGCATTGATTTTTTTTTAGTATTCTTCTTGTCTTTAATAATACCACTTGTAAAAGTACTTCATGATATTCCTGAACACACTAGAACTAAGATCAAATTATAAGTAAAGTGCATTTTGTCAAATGATATGCTAATTACATAAAAATATGACCCTAACAAAAAGGATGTATACTAAATTTCTGATTTTTGTGCTTGGTTCATTAGGTGGGTATCGCAGCAGTCAGAATTCTAGTGACTAGAATTCGACAAAGGAACAAGTTGACTTAAGATTGCATATTAGCTTCTTTGATGATTTCTCTTGATTTAGCTTGGTACTCTCTATCAAATGGCAATTAACTCTTTTAAGTCTAAATTATTTAGGTGTTTTGGATGACACATGCTTTGTGTGAGGCTTGTGAGCAACCACTTTTACATTTACCTTTCCTAAACTATGAGAATGTACACTTTACCCCCTTAAATTATATCCATTGTACATTTATCGTCTTAGACTATGAGAATCCACACTTACATCCCTAAACTATTACCCATGGGATAGAGTGCAAAGTATTACATAAATAATAGTTTAGGGGGATAAGTGTGCACTCTTATAGTTTAGCGGGAAAGTGTTACGCGGGTAATAGTGTAGGGGAGCAAGTATAATTGAAGTATAATATTAGATGGGGTAAAGTGTAATTTTCCTAAATATCCTTCGGTATCTTACTATTGTATATCAAAATTTTTCCAAATATATGAGTACCCATCTATCAAAATGAATATCTTCCTCTGTAAGATGTTTTGCAGCCACCTGGGCATCATGTTCAAATTGCTGTCGTATAGTACTGGATTTTGGTTATAGAGTGATGTAGCCTTCTTCATACACCTAAATATCATTTTTTTTCTTTGTGCAGAAAATTTGGTTGGGAATCAATATTTGTAGAGAGTCATTTAAGTGAACTATTGAGAGGGGAAGTCTTTCTGGCCTTGGCTACTTTGACCATGATAAAACTCACAAAGAAGCAATCTAGCGCTTTCAGTGCATTACTGAATGATAGAATACTCCTCCGCTGTCAGTTGACATTAGAAAAGTAATAGTTTTACCTGTATATCTGAATCACTTCCGCATTCCTAGGGGCGTTTTTAAGGTTGATATACAGATGTGCTATATGCTTTGCATGTTGCTTACATTGCTGTAATTCTGAACACTAGCACCTCAAATAGGAAAGGGTTTGAGTCCCTACTGAATCTCTATAGATAAGCAGATATAATGCAAGAGAAGGAACCATCTTTATGTAAGAGTTAGTAATATTTGAACTAATATCCCGTGTCTCTTTTGTGGTTGAATGCTACTTAGATTTAATGCCATTCCTTTGATCCTTATACAGGTTTTATTGCATAATGTCCAGACCCAACTATAGTTCTCAAGTTCCTAAATTTTATGTTGTATAATAAGGTATTTGCATTGCATATCAAATTATGGTTTCTAACAGCCTCATCTTCCTTGCCTATCTAAACGTTTCCTTTTCTCAATATATCCTTTTAGGTTCGAGATCAAGATCTTATTTATGTTGCTTTCCAAAATAAGCTCTAGGGCCTTGGAAATGTTAGAAGGTATGCATTTCATTGTGAACATCTTCATTATGAGTTTTACTTTTGACTATTACTAACATATTAGTAATAAGAAAATAATTTGGAGCATCTTCCGATATGGATATAGTCAGGAAACTATTATGATTGGGTGTAAGGAAGAAACTATTAACTTTGAATGTCATCTATCAATGATGAAAGTTTCTTCTTGAATTTTTCAATTGTGGAGGCTTCATTTCCATTTTTGGTGATGAATGCAGGAGAATTGGGGTACGATCTTTAGCAAATATAGTGTGATTCTTCTCCACCATTCCATTACCAACATTCTCATTCTAGTAAGTAATGTTACATGTGATGCATATGTGGTATGCTATGATTCATCGGTTGAGTGTTTCAGTAGAAACTCCATGCAACTTGATATGTCACAACTGTTATGTACTGATAAATAAAGTTAGGCCTCATAAATAGTAATTTAGATACATAGCAGTTGGCCTCATAAATAGTACTTTAGATACATAGCAGTTGGACATATCGAGCTTATGGGACAGCCACCTTGTTGCGTACCGTCCACCTATACACTTGATCAGTATGGCATGGACCAAATTTGCTGTCAGTTTTTTGAGAAAATTGTTTTATAATAACTTTACAGGGTGATTCCAACATAGCAAGCAAACTAAGATGATTTTTTGTGAATATTTCACTACTCAAGGGCATGTTCCTTAATAATGGAATGACCAATTCACAAGTTGGATTGTATTAGTATAAGAAATTCATCATCGGCAACGAAATCACCCTCAAATTATTACTTATGTTATGCCCAAGAAACTTATATTTTGGAATTGGCTTTGTTCAGTCCATTGATTTTTGATAGCTTTTGCACATTTAGCATGACAAGTGAATTAGGCTGTTGAATTTTGACAGTAGTCCTCAATTGAACAATGAAATTGAGTACTTACCGCCAAACCAATGTTTGTGTGAATATTTGAACACATTTATATAAGATCATGAATCTTTTTCACTTAATATAAAGCAATCATAGCATGGCAGATTAAAATATTTGGCAAAGCTATCCATTTGTGATCCTAAGAACAGATTGCTCACTCCTTGAATTTTGTCATTGATAGCCTTCACTATTATTTCAAAACCATAATGTGATAACTATGTTAAGACCGATACATACATTACTGGTTCCTTGATTCCTTCTCAATATTGATACCAAAGCAACATTATTTCTGCATTACTACTTTCTGTATCATGTCAACTAAGACACACATACATGCAGAAGGACACAGAAAGATAGCTAAAGTTCAAATGGAAAACAATAGAGTTCAAAAAAACCCCCTACTTCTGCTTATCTTGGACACGCTTCTCTTTCTTGCGCCCGGTTCTCAGCCTAGCTCGATTAGACCTCCCTCTACTTTGCTTCTCCAAATCAGCATTAAAATTTTCAATGAAGCGTTCAGCCTTGGCTTCAACATCAGAGCTGAAATATAACTTTGTAATTGGTGAATCACCACTCGAACTACTATTGCTTCTGAGAATAGCCACGTCTCCCAGCATCTTCCACTTCCACTGAGAAATTTTGAAAGGTGGTATTGGTGGTGGTAGATTAAACGGTGATGAGTTGCTAGTGCTACTTGAGCTCATTTTCTCATACTCACTACTGAAACTGCTGCTATTAACCGGCGACACAGGTTTCTGGGCAGTAGCTTGTTGTGGCGATGGTGAAGATATTGGACTACCTAAGCTCACGTTGTAAAACCTTCTATTGGATCTGTTTGCCTTATTGGGCAACGGAGGTTTTAGAGTCGATGGCGTTTGAGGGTTTCGAATGGCATCCAAATTTTTGACTCTTTTTTGTATTTTCTTCTTTTTCTCTTTGTTGCCATCACTTTCTTGGTTTCTTTGTTGGATCACTGGCAGCTGAGGAGGTGGTGATGAGTGTGGAAGTTGAAGATTCCTGACTCGTGAAATCATTCTTCTAGGCTTCTTTATTGTAGGTTTATATATGAGCTGCAAGTTATCTTCTTCTCTTTCTTCTTGAAGCCGATATAAGATCGGAACCCAATCATTGCTAGCCTGGAGTTCATTATAGCATGACTTTGTGTTTTCATTATTATTGTCGTCGTCTCCGCTGAGGAAAGCACAGTACACGAGAAAAACAATAACCACTGCAATGAAGATTTCCATGCGTTTCTTCAGGAAAAGTGTCCAAAACATTTGTGAGATGTAAGAGAAAATCCAAGGGATTCCTATGTAGGCCGAGAACATGGCTACGACTAACAAAGATAGATAAACAGAAGCTTTGTGGCTGTGATGGTGGACTGTGGTTTGCTGAAATGGCGGGGCCATGTGGTGTGAACTTTTTGGAATTCTTAGAGGGTAAGTACTGGGTTTATTGCACAAGAAATGTTAAGCATATAACGCAAAAAAGTTTTAAGGGATAGATTGTAGGATGGATTGTCCTCGATTTCTATTAGTGTATAAAAAAGTGTAATTTTAATAATGAGTTCAAGTTATAATTGAGAACCGCTTTTATTATAAAGATGTTGTGACAGTCATAGTGCTCCTCCCTCTCAAGCAATAGAAAGGCGCCGGGTTTTCACCCAAAAAAAAAAAAAAAAAAAAACATAATTAAAGGCTGCGCGTAGAAAAAATTCATAGGTTATGGTTCATAATTAGCCACGTTGACTGTAGAAGAATGTTTTTTTCTCGTTTTGTTTTGTTTTGGATTTGGACGGTGGACTGGATTTTTTTTTTCCTTTTTTTCCTCTCACTTTTGTTAGTAGGTCCAGCTGCATGGAGTAATTCTTGCAGACCTAGTCCTCATTTGGTAGGAGGGAGTATTATTCCCGAAACTCCTAAATTTTTTCTAGCTGCATGGGCTGTAGTGAGAGATGATGCCAGGCCCACGTACAGCTTACCCATGTACGACAGGTTTTTTTTTTTTTTTTTTTTTTTCTAAAAAACATGAGTGTTACAGTGTTACTCAGCTTCCCAGCACAAAAAGTTACTTCAACTGGCGTTTTTTTATTTTTATTTAAGTAAAAATTAATAAATATAATATTTATCTCAAACTTTTTTTTTTTTTCTTGATAAGAATGTTTATCTCAAACTGATCTCACGGCCATGCACTTTTTACAAGTCAACCTTTAAGGGTGTGTTTGGTTGGGGTGAAAACAGTGAGGATGGAAAATAAGGAGAGGAAAATAAGGTGGGAAATGTTGTTTTTCATTATTTGGTTGATGAAACAAAATAGGAGAGACAGAAAATAGGGGAAAAATTTTTCCCTCCTGAGCCCACTTTTTTTATCCTCCCAAATTGAGAGGAAAATGAGGAGGAAAAAGTGATAAGAAATACATTTTACACAAATACCCCTATTTTATTACACTCACCTGCCCCTCTCACTTTCCCACTATTATATAACAAGGACATCATAGTCAATTTATATAAACTACATTTTCCATCCTCACATTTTTTTCTCTAATCAAACAAAAAAATTTTCCACCCTCCCACTTTTCCACCCCCAACCAAACACACATGAGAAAAAACCAAATATTTTCTATCTTTTCACTAATTTTTTATCCTCTCACTTTTCCACTCTTCCAACCAAACGGACTCTAACGTCCTTAACATGGAAGAAAACAAAGGCAGTTTCCACCAAATTCGAAAATTTTGCTAAAAATGTATTTGATCAAAAAAGTCATTTGCGTTGAGTGTGTAATACAAAAAGTATATATAAAACGTTATCGTGCGCTGATTTGTTTTTTGTTATACTGGGTAGACTAGTCTGTTAGTTTATGATTTCATGGAAAATGTTTTTTTTTTATTATTATTTTTATTTTATTGGTTTGTGATTTTCACCGGGCTTCTTGATAATAAAATTCAAAAATGCATCAAAATAAGTGGAACATAGCACATCAACCTGTTTGGTTTCGGAGAAAATTACTGAAAAGAATGAAGAAATAAAAGTTTAAGGCTTGTTTGGCAAGCAAGTTCTAAAACACATTATCACATTTTAAACAACATTACATATAGTTTTACAAACTTTTTCACTCATATGTATATCAAAAACATTCAAACAATATTACTCAAACTCCTCTACCAAACGGGCCTAAATATTTATAGTTACCCTCTTTTTTTTATTTATTTGTTTGATAAATGATAATCAACTTGTACAAGTTGCTCTGTCTTTTCTCATAATTTCACAAGGAAAATCAGGTTCATTTGCTAAAAATTCTGTCTTTGCTGCATCCACTTCTTCCAACTGTAGGAGCTGGAAATTTCACTTGAACAGGATCCTTCCTCCAAGTCTTCATGTGATTTAATAAGCTTGTAAGCACTGTTAACTGAAAATCTGCCTTTCGGATTTGTCTGGGCAAGGAGTTGAGCTTAATGGGTTGTTCTGTATGCATGACAGTAGTTTCAAAAGGCAAAAACTGAGCTTCAATGAAGTCCTTTATTCCACTTCAGGTTCAAGGGATAAATCTTTGGTAAAATGACTTTGTGGGTTATTGGAGTAGGAAGCCATTTGTAAGTCTTCCCAAATCTTGATCAGAGTCCCATCCTCCAATCTCCATAGGCGGCCCATTTCAATCACCTTCTTAGCTTCCATGACACTTCTCCATGTAGGTGATGGAGACGATTCCACTTGTGCATCTAGGAAAGTACTTGGATAGTACACTTTTAGTATTGCTAGCTAGTAGCTAGCATTGAAAATGAACAATTACATAATAATCCCACTAATTAGGCAGAACTAGAAACAAATATGTAACAGACAAGTATTTGTCATGGGCATTAATCCTTTTGTTTAAACTGTACTTATGTGGATGGAGGAGTGGAGAAGAACATGGCAGTTACTCAGTTTCAAGCAGTGGATGCAAGGCGGTGCTTTTCTTGCTGGGACGAACCTGCTCTTAAGGTATGCATAACTGAGAATTTCCCTTTACCCTTAAATAAATCACTTTTTCACTTATTAGAGCCTTGAATCAATTCACCTTAAGTGACATTCAATTGCACTCCCCTTTTTATTTTAAAGCAGTGACTTTTACATGCTTATTTGAAACAACAGGTAAGATAGAACTGTTAATCATGTAAACAGATAAAAAAGACATTACCAGAGATTTGTTTTTGTAAATAACAGAATATACTTGTTTTTGTAAATAACAGAATATACTTGTATTTTTGTTTTGTTTAGTCATTGTTAATGAATATCAGGCGTAAGTGGCCGCAAATATCTGATTAGAGTTAAATAATACTATATGTGGTTTAAATTACCTTGAAACTTCATTTCTTCTCTTTAATTTACTGCACAGGCATTGCTTATACATTCTTTACAGGCCACCTTCAAGATCACAATAGACGTGCCATCAGAGTTGACAGTATTTTCTAATATGCCAATTACAAAATGAAAAGCCCAATAAAAATATTTAGACTGTTTAATTTATTTTGAGGAATCTCCAATTATGTCCGAATTATTTGGGGGCTGTTGTTGTTGGTGTATTTGATCATTTTGAAGAAACCACAGCTGATGGTATGCATTTAAGGCAGACGCTCCTTCATTTACTTTCTTTCTCTTTTTCCTTTCGGGTTTATGCAGATTATTGCAATGTAAATCCAGGGATCAACTGATCAAGGTTCATGCTTATTGTCCTGTTGGAAAGTGTGATAAAGGGAAATTTGGTTGAAATGATGCTGTTAAGGCGCTTGACATATCTACCACGTAATTTCCACGTTCTTTTTTCTTGGTTATGGGGAGTTTAAATTTCATGTTCCTTAGTCCTGTCAATACATGGATCAATAAATTTGAATTTATCCTCTATGACATGATTTTATACCCAAGAAAGAAATGAGGGACACTAAGCCAGAATATATATTAGTGCACCTAAAGTGAATACCTGAAACCTGACTCTAAAACCTAGTTGAGTTGTAAAATAGGAGGTGAGGAATCAATGTCATGCCCCAAACCCAAAAGGGTCCAAAGCATGAAAGACAGCCTTGTATTGTAGTGATTTTTTTTTTTTTTTTTCCTTTCCACTTGATAAAGTAAATAAATGTATTGTGAACTCTCCACAATATAAGGTAGAGCTCTATGAAACACTTACAAACAATACAAACTACAAATCATGTGTCTTAAAATATTCATGAAAATCTAAAACTCCAAATAAATAAACACAAAATCACGATCCTCTCTAAGATACGTAACCTTAATAGAAAATCTAGGCCTATCATGCCCAAGACTAACAAACCTCAAGAGCCCAACTTCTAGTAGAATTAGCTATGGCCTCGAATAATTTAGTAAATTGAGCACCAACAATTTATAGCACAAATCTCCCACTTAGCATAGTACTCCAATCACCACCAATAACTAAGCTTTGTGCCTGACGTATAGCTAATATATTTGTGAAACTATTGGAGAGTGGAATGAGCTAAAGCCCAGTAAGTAGCATAATTAATGGAGGTGGGAGAAATGCAAGTCTCATGATAATGGGCATTCTACAAAACATATTATACTTTGGGAATTTCAATGAAAATCCAACAAATTCATTTTCATTGGTAAAATGACAATAATGCTTTAAAACTCTGTAGCACAAAGCTTGCTTAAAATATCTCAATCATGAAACTACATACTATATATTGTGAGCTATCAAAACACCATTCCAAAACCTGAAAATCCAACCTAAGGCCACGTGACAACGCCATCACAAAGACAGAACTCATCGCCGACACACAACCGAAACTAATCTACCGTCATAAAGACAGAACTCAACACCGTCACAAAGACGGATCTCATATCCGTCACAAAGACGGGTGCTAAGATACCAATGTTACACAGACTAAAGTATCTAGCTTGGTAATCATCGGGTAATCACACGTCATGGCATAAGGGTAAAACATAAAGAGCTCACAAATTACATGAATTTAGAACACAATTCATTTCCAAGTAGTTTCACAAAACCTTTTAATATCCAAAGATATTCACAAGCTTCTCAAAGCCTTCAAACTCATTTCTTGTTAAAAAGGTTTTATATTAACTCTCCCAATTATCAAAGCATCTTTAAATTTTGCGAATAATGCAATAAATCCATAAAATCCATTCTCAAAAATTTAATCAAAGATGCTTTTCTTTCCTATGCCAAATATTCATGCATTTCCCCCATATGCAATATTAAACATGTGCACTTTTCATAAATAGTCATATACATTAAGGTTACAACAGAATAGTTTTTAAAAAAATATAGTTCCATAAATAATTTTCCAAAATGTGTATAATCCAAAAACAATGTTTATGCAACATGGTTATTTTTCAAAAAATATCCCATTAAAAAGCTACTTACCTCTAGATGCCAACCAATTTTACCTCAACCGGGCACCATAGTCAAAACGTGGATCGTATCATAAATCGATTTTTAATTTTTTCGTATCGTGTATCATATCGTATCGTGTATCGTAAGATACACAAACACTTGATAAAATTTATAAAAAATTATAAATATACATATATAAAGGGTATATTCATTATAAATTTTGAATGTATTCAACTAATGACTAATTTATTCATCACTTATGTAATAATATTTAACAAGCTAACTAAATAAATCAAACTAGCATGTGTTTATAACATACACATTCAAATTACTTAAATTCAAAAGTGATAATATATTAAAAATGAACCAAAAATAATAATTTATTTTCATCATATTCATCAAATTGCCTAATTAACCCCATCTAAGTCAACACTATTATCATGTTTATAATTTTGCAAATTTATTTCTACATTAAAATTTTCTTCATCATTATTCGTCATTAACATTTACTATCTCGTTTTGTTCTTTTTATTTTTATAATTTTTTTACAATTTTTTTTTTGCATTCTAGTTTCTTGGACTTATAACAATAATGATAAAAAAAAATTTAAATAAATTTTTAAATATTAAAGTGAAAGGTAAGTGTGTACTGTGTAGTCCAATTGTAAGAAAGAAAGGAAAAAAACTTATGAATATGTTATTTTAGTATGCTAAATTAAGTAAACTAATAATTTTTTGCTAAAAACAAGTCTAATGACTTGTTAGATTCAAATAAAAGAAAAAATTTTAACAAAAAATCTCATTTTAAAGCATTTGTCTACGTATCGTACGATACGTACGATTTTATGATACGATACGATTCATACAATACGCACACTGTATCATATGATTCATGAGCACTTACGATACGCTGATACGATACGAAACTTTTTCCACACGATACGATACGTATCGTACGATACATATCGCGTATCGTACGATACTGATAGCTATGCCGGGCACCATGAAATCAACCAATCTCATCACTAGGTCCATCATCAAGTACCTTGGAACCTAGAAACACAAGTATCAAGCCTATTAATAATATGACCTACTACAAAATTACGCTATCAAATTGTCTCTATAAATCGGAAAGGATCCCCTTAAAAATCAAACTTAAGGCCCTAAAGCCTAGCTTGACCACCTCAAGACAAGTACCCCTACCCAAATGGGAACCAAACAAGCATACAAAAAACTCATAAGACTATAACACAACCAAAGCTTTTAATTTCCCTACTGCAAACAATGTGCATTTACCAACTTGATACAAAGTATATCGCTACCAAACCATGATAAAATTAGCCAAAGTAAAACACTTGTCAAAGAATGCACATATGAACTTACAAGCTAAACCACACAATAAAATCTTGGAGTAAATTTCGTAAAGTCTTAGCATCCTAATCACAATTCAGATAACTTCCAACAGGTCAGCCATTTTTATAAAATTCGTTTGGTCCACTTAGTGTTATCCAAAAAGTTTGAAATTAAATAGGGAGAAGACTTTATAGGTCTAGCATGTACCTCCAAAAATTCAGCTCAAAATGATTTTTCTATAATTTATTAAAAAAAAAAAAAAAAAAATCATGTAGTGCCGCTTACTCAAATCTGTCAGGGATAGATTTAGAGTCCTAAAAGAAAAATACTATAATTTTAACACTATGCCAAAAGTTTCGAGACTTGGTTAAACCTTAAAACTATATGTGTTAGCACATATAAACAACTAGAATTACAACTCATGACCTCATATAAGAATCATCACAACACAAGTCAAGAATTTCAATCTCATGACTCATATAGACAATTTATCAAACACTTGGCACGCAACAAGCATAATATACATATCAATTAAACAATTTCATAGTCAATACCATCAACTATCACATGTCAAAATCTTTCCCAAAATGCAAGGAATTCACTTTAAAAATAAATCCCTATTCTCAACATAAATCAAAAACTATATGATTTCTCAAAAAACCCAACTCACATGGTTGTCAAACAAAACATCCAATTCATCTCATTAAATTAATAGCCTCCAAATAAAGTCTTAAATGTCCCAACAACTCAATAAAATAACCCCCAAAACAAAACCCACAACATCAAAGAGCAATACAAACAAAATAGGATAAATACCCATAGTAAAAACCAAATCATCCCATTAAAGCAAAAACCCACCAATGAACTGAAATTTTTGGATTTAAGCAAAACACTTGCTACCCAAATCCTCATAACCCTCTAATCTTCCATAACTCACCAAACCCATCAAGTATATATCATAAACATCATAAACTAGCAAAACCCAAAGGATTTCATAGAAGTAATTGAGAGAAAAATTAGATTTTTACCTTGGATCTCTTGTACTTCAAAATCTCAAGGAGTTTTGGCTATACTAGAGTCATCATTGGGGAAGAAAAAGAATGAATAACAGATAGGAAGGAGAGAGTAGCCGTGAGAATGAAAAGAGAAAGAGGGGGGGGGGGGGTTAGTTGTGGTGATAGATGGGAACTCATGGACACAACAAATATCTTGTTGGCTAATTTTACAAAAATGCCCTCACTAAAAAACATACACATAAATTAAAGAAAAACTTAGGATGCTACAATCAGGGTTAAAAGAGAGAAGAGGAGAAAAGAAGGATGGAGAGAGAGAGAGAGGATTGAGGGAAGGTCTAAGCACATATTTATGTTAGAGTTTATGCCATGATTACAAGAGTACCTTTTTGCTAATATAAAATAACATGCTAATTGTTCATCAAAAAAATAACATGCTAATAGCTGGAAGTAACTCCAACAACTTCATCCAGGTACTTCTCAACTCCTTACCCACTTCTAAAACTTGATATGGTTGCTGTCCCTGAATTTTCTGATGCATCCTATCAACTTGTTCCGACCTAGGAAAATAAGCTCATGAGCTTGGTCTTACTTCACCGTCGAGAAACGAAAGAAGACTTCCATCTCCAAGTTTAACCCAGACGTAGCTCGCTTCTTTTTGGGTGTGAAGTAGTGTCAAACCAAAATACCCAACAAGCGTTAGCTCTCCCTGAAAAGGAGGTGATCCAGCCGCACCTTTCAGTACGGCTACCTTGATCCAGCCGCACCTTCCAGTATGGAGAATTATGGTTTGATCACATCCCTGAAAATGTGCTACTTTACTATGATTTGCTTTCTCCAGCAGGCAGGAAGCAGTTTGTAAGTTACATATCTAACAGAATTTTCATTTCATTTTTCTCTTTTGCATCATGATGCTCCCCAAAAATAATCAATCTACTTTGAGGCCTAGCAGCTCCTGCTTGTCATGAAATGGAATTTCAAGACACTTCTCGTTTTACTTTTTCTACATTCCCTTTTCATAATTCAAAACAAGCAATAGGGAAGTGTAGTATTCTTTTTTATTTCCCCAAAAAGCCTTATTATAGAATAACTGACAACCATTGATAATTACTTGATGCAGTCAATTCATTAAATGGTTTATTATATAGTGCTATTAATAAGAAAAATCTGGAAGCAAATAACAGATCAATTTCAGTGGAGATCATAATTACTTTGAAATAAGTATTCTTCTATCCTAAATAGTTGTATGATTCTTTAAATCATATTCTGTTTGTGTCAGCTCCCATTTGCTGTATCAAAAGAAGTAGCCCATCAATGGTTTGGCAATCTGGTAACAATGGAATGGTGGAGTCATTTATGGCTTAATGAAGGAGTTGCAACATGGGTAAAATTGAGTCATCTTACATTACTGCTTCCACTTGCTGGATATTTCAATACATTCATTTCTTTTTAAATCTCTATTTGATCTTAAATTTCCAGGTAAGTATGGCCACTGACATCATGTTTCCTGAGTGGAAAATATGGACTCAATTTCTTCTAAAAACAAATGATGGCCTGCGCGTATGGATGCATTGGAACAATCGCATTTTATTGAGGTAAGGAAGTGAATGCTTGTGTTAAAAGTTGCAAATAGCACATCACCTACGATTGTTATATTATTTATCTTGTTAGTGATTCAAGTGATAAAATCAACAATATTTTTAATTGGCAAACTACTTCCTAAAATGGCATGTTTTTCGGGATTTCAAGGACCGCAATGAACATCATCAAAGTAAATGTATTGACACAAAGTCAACTTAGTGTGTGTGTGTGTTCACATGCATGTGCATCTGTTATCAGAGTGTGTGAAGCACTGCGTAGTAGGAGGGAGGTGACAGTGCAGGGAAAGATCCTATAATCCAACTCCAAAGATTGAACACTGTCCATCACATGATATTTGGCATATTTGCAGGTGGAGGTACACCACGCTTGTTCAATAGAGGAAATATTTGATTCTATCAGCTACAAAAAGGTATCTGCTGTTATTCAAATGTTGCAGGATTATCTTGGTGATGGCACATTTCAGGTGGGATAGTTCATGCTTGACTTAAAATAGTTAATTTATTTTTATATGGAGCACCAAATATTGATTCTGTATTTTCATAGTAAAACCTTCTATGCAATATTTCATAACCATTTCTTGGAAAATCATTACAGAACTAATGCTTGGCAATTATTAGTTAATATAATTTGTTTATAGAGCTTTAATGGCTTATGGCTCTCTTATTTATTAAGCTGTTATGTAATTTATGTTCATTTCTGATAATATTCTTGGTTAACAATGCCATTATAGTCTTCAATTATTCGATGGGCTAAAATAATATATATTGATACCACATGGGCTCAAAAATTAAGTGTGTATTTTCATAGTAACACCTTCTAGGTATTTTCTTAGGCAGAAATTCTTGCTCCAATGTCTGTTCTTCTTTTAGAATCTACATATTTTCTGTGTCACTTATATTTGTCAAACTGGAAGCTTTCTTTGATCACCTATTCCACTAATCGTGGTCACTACAATGTATCATTTCTCAGTGCAGTAGACCTTAATATCACATTCTCACGGAAAATAAGGTTCTTGGTAACATAAATTTTAGCATGAACATCTTTTTATTTATTTTTTATTTTATTTTGTAAAGATGTTATGTACACAAATTTATGAACAAAAACGACTGAAGGGAAAGGCCTGAATTATATTCCTGTGGACATTTAATTCGCACTTCTTGAACGTGATCAAAATTTCACTATGTAACGAGTGGATAGAAAATTACCTTTGACTAAATTGCATATACGACTCTGTGACATCTTATTTGAACCAGATATCCTTAAGTTCGTACATAAAAAGATATGCTGGAAAAAATGCGAAGACAGATGATTTATGGGGAGTTCTTCCAGAGAACTCTGGTGTTGAATTCAATTCGATGATGGATGCTTGGTCAAAGAAGAAATTATTTCCAGTTATCTCTGTAAAATCCAATGATAATATTTTGGAATTTGAACAGGTATTATTATTAATTAATAAGAAAATAGGCATTTCTTAAAATCTTAGAGGTCAAGTTTTTCATCTTTATCTATGACCATCTTTGTTATTGTGGAAATCTGATATAGTTTTAAGATTTGCAGTCACAATTCCTATCATCTGGTTTGGGCGGTGATGGACTATGGGCTGTTCCAATAACCTTATCAATTGGTTCATATAACAAATGCAAGACTTTCCTTTTGGAAACTAAATCTGGAAAAGTGGATATATCTGAACTGGTTCATTCTCCCCATGAAAACTCAAGCTCAGTTAATGAAAAGAATAAAGAGAAATGTGATGACCATTTCCGAGTCAAAGTTAATACTGAGCAGAGTGGTTTCTACAGGGTAAATTATGAAGATAAGCCTGCAGCTCGACTTAAGAAAGCCATAGAGAGTAATTGCTTGTCAGCACCGGATAAATTTGGTGTGTGCTGTATCCAACAATAGATTAATAACTGATCATATGTTGTTGTATTAGGCTGGCTGTATTCATAGGAAACTGATCACATGGTGTGAAGTATGCTAGATTTCTGACTTTGGTGCTTAGTTCCTAGGGTAGGTGTCACAGCAGGGAAGCATTGTTGTGACTAGAGTTTGGCAAATGAATTGGCAAAATTAGGACTGCATATTTGGTTTCTATATGTTAGTTCCTTATAAATACCAAATAGCCTATCCTCTCTGTATAATAAATTCCTTACATTAGGGGTTTTTCTTGATTTATGCCATTATAAGTTCCGCACTCATAATAAAGAGCTTGATTTCATTGTGTTTTCTAAACTCATTAATGTAAGGAAAACTTCTATATCTTGATAATGTTACTATAAACCTCAAATATTTACTAGAACTTGACTTTTTTAAGTGATATACACAACAGGTGTGTTATAAAGTTATGGAGATAGCTAGTGATGCCATCCCAGCTGTAGTGAATGAGCTGAAACAATTTTTCATTGATCTTCTCCTCTTTTCTGCAGAGTAAGAACAATCACCATGCATATTATTATGTCAATGACTGCATTCCAATTTCCAACTCACTGGTTGCTGGATATTGATTGGAACCTCTTCTTCACAATTTTTTTACTATGAGTGGAGATGAGCTTGTTGATCAGTGTGCAAGTTTCTTGGTTGGGGCTGAGGTATAGGCAAAAAAAAAAACAAAAATAAAAAAACAAAAATAAAAAAAAAAACACACAAGGATATCCTTTAGTATCTAGCAATTGTGCATTACATTGTTTTTCAAACATATGGTTACCTATCTTTCTAAATGAATATCTTCATCTTTATTATGTTTGCAGCCTCCTTGGCATTATCTTCAAATTACTGTTATATTAGTACTGGTTTTAGTTAATAGAGTGAAGTAAACTTCTTCATACACTTCAATATCATTTTTTTTCTTTGTGCAGAAAATTAGGTTGGGAATCAATATCTGGAGAGAGTCATTTAAATGCCCTGTTGAGAGGAGAATTCTTTCTGGCTTTGGCCACTTTTGGCCATAATAAAACTCATAAGGAAGCAATCCAGCGCTTTCAGACGTTACTGAATGATAGAAATACTTGTCTCCTCTCAGCCGACACTAGAAAGGTAATGTATTTTTGAATAACTTCCTTATTTGTAGGGGCATTTCAAGTTTGATATTCAACAGTGGTGTATGTTTCTGCAGGCTGCTTTCATTGTTGTAATGTTAAATGCTAGTACCACAGATAGGAATGGATTTGAGTCCCTACTGAAGCTCTATAGAGAAGCGGATACTGTGCAAGAGAAGGAATTGGTTTTACGTAAGATTTAGTAACATTTGAAATAATATCCTGTGTCACTTTTTGGGTTAAAGCTACTTAAATTTAATGTCATTCTTTCATCTACAGGTTGTCTTGCATCTTGTCCAGACCCAAATATATTGCTTGAGGTTCTAAATTCCTTGCGGGTCTAAGTGTTGCTCATCTAAATATCCTTTTAGGTTCGAGATCAAGATAGTATTTATGTGCTTTTCATGATAAGTTCAGAAGGCCGTGAGGTAGCATGGAGATGGTTGAAGGTATGCAGTTCATCGTCAACATCTTCATGATGAGTTTTACTTTTGACTATTGCCATCATTTTGGGATTCAGGAAATAATTGGGATTATGTCTAATTGTGTATATAGTCTAGAAAGTATTATCATTGGGAATTAAGAAGCAATTAATTACTTTGAATGTTTTCATCTATTTTGAAGTTTTCTTCTTGAATTAAAGATTTTGGAGACTTATATATTCGGTGATAAATGCAGGAGAATTGGGACTTGATTTTTGCCAAATATGGTGCGATGTTAACCTACTATTGCATTACTAAGATTCTCCCTCTGGTAATCAATTCGGCCTTTTTAAATAGCAAATGTTACATGTGTGTATCTTGAGTCTTTTATCCCAAATATACAGTTGCTATGATACAGTGGTAGGCTAGTTAAAAGAAACTCCACCCAGTTTGTTATTTCTATCAATTATTTGTCAATAAATGTAGTTTGGCCTCCCCAAATAGTACTTTGGATACATTAAACTTGAAATATCAAGCTTGATAGTTAACCACCTTTTTACTTGTTCTTAGCCACCTTGTTACTTAATTTCCTCCTTTACCTTGATTTAATCGGCAATACATAAACCAAAATCACCATCAGTTTTTTGAATAAATTGTATTATAATGCAAAAATCCAAAACTGACCCTCTAAGTTTCAACTTTTATCATTTCAGTTATTTTAAGTTTCAGTTTTGTCATTTCAGTCCTCTTAAGTTTCAATTTTTGTCAATTCAGTATTTCGTTAGGTTTTAGTTAAGTGGTGCCATTAAGTGAACCAAAACGATGCTGTTTAGGGTCTCTTTTTTTAAAAAAATAAAAATAAATTTCATAATTAAAACAAAATCAAAAACTGTTATCAAAAGAAAATACGAAAGAAAACAATTAAGGGGAACGACGTTGTTCCCTTTCCCTTGAAAACAAAACAAAAAACCTTGATGAATGATGAATTTGTATGCCCTAACTGAGAAAATTGGGGGAAAAAGAGAGAGGGAAAAGAGGAAAGTACTGAAGTTTTGTTCTCATTTCACATTGATTAACAAGGATAAACAAAAAATGAAAAAAAAAAAAAAAAAATTTAGATGTATGCATATGTATGGAGACCAATTCAAGCTTCGTGTGCTAATTTCAGACTTAACCACCAAGTAAAACTTTTTTTTTTTTTCCAAACCTTTCCTCAACCTTTGAAAATAGCAATCAAATTCACTTTCACTTCCTCGTACCATCTTTCATTTGTCTTTCAACTTTCAAGAAAGTCCCAATTACCATGGAGTTTTTCAAAAGCACCATCGTAAGACTAAGAAGTCACTTCAACAAGTACCTAGTAGCTGAAGACGACGAAGAAAAAGTACAATATAAGGACAACAATGCCTCAAATAGAGTGTTTTGGACCATCGAGCATGTAGAAGAAAACAACAACCTTATTTGCTTGAAAAGCTGTCATGGCAAATAATTCAAGGCCTCAGACAAACCCTTTTTACTAGGGATGACAGGGAACAAAGCGTTACAAGCTATGCCAGTATCAGAATAATTTTATCGACTGGGAGCTTAGAAAAGATGGGGTTTACTTGAAATTTATAATCTCGTCTCTCCCCCTGCAGATCTCTAACTCTCTCTCTTTCCCCTCTCTTTTTCCCCCAATTTTTTTCGTTCCCCTTAATTGTTTCCCTTTTTCCTTTTTTTTAATAACAAATTTTTATTTCGTTTTAATTATGAAATTGAAAAAAAAAAAAAAAAAGCCTAAACAACATTGTTTTGGTTCACTTATCGGCACCACTTAATTGAAGTCTAATGGAATACTGAATTGACAAAAATTGAAATATAGAGGATTGAAATGACAAAAGTTGAAACTTGGAGGGTCAGTTTTGGATTTTTGCCTATGATAACTTATAAATTGTATTATGATAACTTTAAAATTTGACTTCAATGTAACATGAAAAATTAAGATTATCTTTCCAAAAATATCACTTTTTAAGTTTCTTACTTAAGAAAGTACCTTGACAAGTTTAGTCAATATCATTTTATTGGATGTGAATTTTGACAAATCCACTATTAGATTATATTTTCTTCATATATCTTCCATGCTTATAAAATTTCAAGAAGATTAAAGATCAACAGCTATTTCATCAGTTAATTGTTTAAATTGTAAGTTTTTGTAATCTAAAATTATGCATAAAAATAAGTTTATGAATCATATATTAAATAACATCTGATTAACACAAAATTTGACATGTGTGTTAAGAGCATGAATATCATGCAATCCAACAGTTAGATTTTGAAAACATGTAGCCATATCAGGGGTGGAGCCATACATTTTTGTTTGGGAGGGGGTGGGGGGCATTTGTGTTACTATACAAATGTCTATACACATATGCAAACACATACATCTATACACACACATAAGTTAATATAGTGAAATCCTTAAAGTTAAAATGTTTCATAGAATTAAATTCATATTTCACAATCTTCTATAGTGAAATCCTTAAAATTTTTATTTCCAATATAAGTTACCAAATTGTCTACTATTGCGAGTAAAAAAATTTCAATTGAATTAATGAAGTTTTCAAAGACATGAATGATCCAAAACTTTAAGAGAAACAAGTACACATTTTACAATAAGAAAAATGAATTTGAGTAACAACACATTCTCTATAACTACTAGACTAATTGATAATTTATTTAAGAACATTGTTAGATTAACTCAAATATTTGAGGGGGCAAAGGCCATTTTTGGGGGGCTAATTATTAAAATATTAAAAGCACAAAAGATATAGCTCCGCCCCTGAGCCATATTATTTTTTTTTAATAAAAGTGATAGCTTTAGACCACAACTAAGTTTGTAGTTAAATTTTGTCCCTTGTTTTATTCATGATTGGGGCTTGCCAAAGATGAATCCTAATTAAAGTTTGTAACTCTTTTTTGACTCTTTGTAACTCAAAAGCACAAAAGAATATTAATAGTCGTAATTGGTAAAATTATGTGGCGTTAATTTTTTTTTAATTTTTTATTAAATTTCTGCAATCGACTTTTATAACTTAACTACCTCAGTAGTAGAAGACTCTGAAAAATGAGAAATTATTAGGTTCACTAAGAGGACTACTGACGTGGTCCTCCCAACCAACGAGACAATGCCATCTATATAAATGCGTGAGTGAGCTTCCTAATCAGCATAAGGAATAAAAAATAAAAAATACCAAGCGATGTCACATTTGCATAAATAACTATATTTTATTGGTTGAGAGGTCAGGGAGGACCACGTCAGCAATTCTCCTGGTGGACCTAATAATTTCTCCTAAAAAGCATGATTCTTTCATAATTAATTTAGTGAAAGCATTTAATAGCATAACAAAACTACAAAACTCTATAACTCATAGAAGAGCAGTGAATAGTTACATACCCCTCCTTGTAATGAAACATAGACAAGCTAGTTGCTTTCGTCAAAGCTATTCTCCACCTCTGAACCTTCTCCATATTATCATTTAAATTTTCTTCATGTTGAGTTAGCGCTACTCCAAACTTTCCCTTTTGTTTACGTATTTCTGATGGATCTAATTTGTAAAATACAGGTAGGACCAATTGTCCATTATTCCTACACTCAAGAATATTTACAAGTTCATTTAAGAACCAATTGGAAGATGCATAATTTTCAGAGAACACAACAATCGAAATCATTGATAATTCAATAGCTTTAAAAAGTTCCATTGAAATTTCTTCTCCTCTCTAAAGGTCATTATCGATAAAGGTGTTAAAACCCTTATCACATAAAGCTTGATATAAATGACTTGTTGAGTTAGCGCTACTCCAAACTTTCCCTTTTGTTTACGTATTTCTGATGGATCCAATTTGTAAAATACAGGTAGGACCAATTGTCCATTATTCCTACACTCAAGAATATTTACAAGTTCATTTAAGAACCAATTGGAAGATGCATAATTTTCAGAGAACACAACAATCGAAATCATTGATAATTCAATAGCTTTAAAAAGTTCCATTGAAATTTCTTCTCCTCTCTAAAGGTCATTATCGATAAAGGTGTTAAAACCCTTATCACATAAAGCTTGATATAAATGACTTGTAAAATTATAGCGGGTATCTTCACCACTAAAACTTAAGAAAACATCATAGACGAATTGGGGAGTGAAAGAAGCGGAGGCTCCGTTGATCTGGAGAGCCATAGCTAGGAATCTATGAGTAAAAGCTTGAGCAAATATGGAGAGAAGAAAGATGCGATGAGATGAGAAACAAAGTGAGCGTTTGGGGAGTGCTTATTCTTGTGTTTTCAGTTCCACATTTTGCCTTTTTTTTTTTTTTTTTTTTGCACGTGAATAGTAACTTCACATGGGTTCACTGTTCACATACTGTTTATGTACTGTTCATGCATTAAAAATATTAAAAATGGGTCCCACGATACTATTCACACATTTAAAAATTATTTTGCTACAATACTTTCAGTTTTCAGTTTCAGCAACAATAAGCTCAATCCAAATGGATCCAAAATGACTTTAATGACAAAACGTAATATGACTTATGACGGTATGCGTTTTCAGTTTTTCATTAAAAATTGAGAATACAACAATATTTCAAACTTTTTTTTTTTATTTATTTTATTTTTCATGAAGTTTCATACTTTTTCCACAGCCCACTATTTTGACCATGTTAAATATATATTTAACATGGGCTGCTTGTACACATTGGCGAATTGACAAGCCAACCACCCTACACATTAGGGGTAGACATTAATGTCTGAATATTCAGCCATTTCATATTTGGCTTTGTCCCTTTCAGTATTCCCTCTTCCTCTATATAATGTAGCAGTAAGTTTTTATTGTAATGTACAAAGGGAATTTAGATATAATTTTATTCTCATATTTCATTTATTGTCTTTATATTTTCTTTATTTTACAACGTGTTAGAGCACAAAGCTCTAGTCAAATTCTAAAAAAGAAGTTGTCCTCATTCTTCCTTGAAATATTAAAGGTTATTTTTATGAGACTATAACTCACTGTAAATTCCTCCTAAGAAATGTCAATTTTAATAGCTTGTTTATTTATTATGCTTACAGTTTTTCTCCTTATTTAATAAATTAAAATCTTATGGGTTTCATGTTATGCCAATTTTGTCAATAGTGAATTAAGCAATTCTATTATTCTTATTCTTATCTTAATCATACTAAACTTGTATGTGATATATGCCTATAAATTTTGGATACAAATTTATAAAATAATTAGAGTCTGAATTTGGTAAAGATAAGGTGTAAATCATGGTTTACACCATCCAATAAGAGATTATTACATTATCTTTTTACTTAAAACTCAATACATCTTACTACACCTAATAACATCTGTGGGGTGTAAACGATTTACGGGCCAGGCCCATCTACCCAGGGAGAATCCAAAGGCCCAAGCCGAGGAGGGTTATGGCCCAAGCCCAACAAAATGGCCTTTGGGTACCGCCGAGGGTAGTTCAGTCCTCGGCAGACCCACAGTACCCCCAAAGGGAAGGGTAAAAACGGCATAGGATCGGAACTTAGAAGAAAGACCTAAAATATCCAGGAAAAGCTGCCTTTACTGCCATTCAATGCTCTGAACCTGACAGAGCCGCATTCTTTGGCTTTTTACAACCACCCCCCAACGACTTTGAGTATGGGTTGATTAGACAAATATCAGCCTTGGGAATATCGACCCCACGCGTGGACGAAGGACATTGGACACCGGCGAATATAAAAGGAAAAATCAGTAACCTAAGGAGGGGCTGGGAAAAATGGCCAAGAAAGGAGAGCCTCCCAGCCCACCTCCAAGAGAACGACTCTAGGGGTGACGATCATTTAACCTTGTATGAACGCCACGAAAAACCCACCGCCTGTCGATCAGGGCCTAGCCTTTCAAACCCACGCTCTACAAATGATATTGTTAGGGCCGTTTACGTGCGAACCCGACACTGTTACGGTCCGCCACGAATCGTGACCCTACAATTGGCGCCGTCTGTGGGAAGGCTTGCGTGTTGGCGTAGGTGAAGGGTTGAAACAGTTCCTCTGTTATTTCTAACCGTTGGTTATAGAGTTCAAGTGTAAAATCTCACTAGGGGCTACGTCTCTCGACGAGGGGCTGAGCTGAGTAGCTAACTCCCCTAAAAGCTAAAGCTCCTCGTATAGAACCAACTAGGCGCCTGGTAACGTTAACCGTATAGATAAACTCAAGGGGCTGAGCTGAGTAGCTAACTCCCCTAGAGCTAAACACAAGCCAAGGCCCCATACAAAGAGAAAACTAGGTTTTGGACAGAACCAAGGCATTGCATGGTCCTCGGACCCAAGCCTCAGGAGAAACCAACTACCTGGATGAGGAAAACTAGGTTTTGGACAGAACCAAGGCATTGCATGGTCCTCGGACCCAAGCCTCAGGGGAAACCAACTACCTGGATGAAATGAAAACTAGGTTTTGGACAGAACCAAGGCATTGCATGGTCCTCGGACCCAAGCCTCAGGGGAAACCAACTACCTGGATGAAATGAAAACTAGGTTTTGGACAGAACCAAGGCATTGCATGGTCCTCGGACCCAAGCCTCAGGGGAAACCAACTACCTGGATGAAATGAAAACTAGGTTTTGGACAGAACCAAGGCATTGCATGGTCCTCGGACCCAAGCCTCAGGGGAAACCAACTACCTGGATGAAATGAAAACTAGGTTTTGGACAGAACCAAGGCATTGCATGGTCCTCGGACCCAAGCCTCAGGAGAAACCAACTACCTGGATGAGGAAAACTAGGTTTTGGACAGAACCAAGGCATTGCATGGTCCTCGGACCCAAGCCTCAGGGGAAACCAACTACCTGGATGAAATGAAAACTAGGTTTTGGACAGAACCAAGGCATTGCATGGTCCTCGGACCCAAGCCTCAGGGGAAACCAACTACCTGGATGAAATGAAAACTAGGTTTTGGACAGAACCAAGGCATTGCATGGTCCTCGGACCCAAGCCTCAGGAGAAACCAACTACCTGGATGAGGAAAACTAGGTTTTGGACAGAACCAAGGCATTGCATGGTCCTCGGACCCAAGCCTCAGGGGAAACCAACTACCTGGATGAAATGAAAACTAGGTTTTGGACAGAATCAAGGCATTGCATGGTCCTCGGACCCAAGCCTCAGGAGAAACCAACTACCTGGATGAAAGGAAAACTAGGTTTTGGACAGAACCAAGGCATTGCATGGTCCTCGGACCCAAGCCTCAGGGGAAACCAACTACTTGGATGAGGAACCAACTAAAAAAAAAACTATGGCACGCAAACCTCAAAATCCATCCGAAGAGGAATCCTAGATCACAAATGGGTTAATACCTTGAATGCATACATTCCACAATCTGCCCTCGGGTCCCTGGTGTCAAAGGGGTTGATCCGGTACGACACAATTCATTACCCAAGAACCCAGTCAAGGTCCCTTGCTACTTAGCTACCCTTCCAGACGAATTATTTCGAGATCATCGTTCTCGGACAGTGGTCTAACATGCATCGCGTAGTACTCATTGCTTATCCCGGTTAGTTCCAAGAATTTAATTTATCGAAAGTTACCATTGTTATACTTGATAATATTTGTGAGTTTAAATTAGTAGGAACCTGTGTTAAAGCATTTCGTCTGCCTGGAATATCCTTAAGGGCAAGCTTGCGTTTAATATTCATGCGTAAAGTAGTCGTTACGGAGAAGACAGATATGTATAGAGAAATGGACGCGAATTTTATTAAGACAAAGGAACTGTACAGTGTACAATGAAAAGCTGAAACAAGCTTACACTAAAGTTGACTACATAAGTAAGGGAAAATACAAGCGAATGGAGAGAAGGCCGTGGGGACAGCTCAGAGGAGAGGTTGGCTACTGCGCTAAGTTATTGTCTAAGGAAACTATTCCTCGACACTGCTGTGCGCCCATAACTCAGGCAGCCAAAGAACCTGACCTCAGGCTAACACCATCTACAGAAAAGGCGCAGGGAGCCGGAAGTTAGGAAGCCCCCGCAGGAATTTGCCGGCTACAAGGTAGACAGTGCTGATGGTGGAAATTTCCTCTTCGGACGTACCAAAAACCTGGCATGACCCGAACCTGCTTCGGATTTTGACTAAAAGAGGGGGAGAGACCCTCTCCCCTGTGACGAAACGGAAGGCCCTCTTTGAATCTACGCCTCCTTAGCCCGCACCTCACTGCTCTGAGTTTCAGGGGGACCTGGCGCCACGGTGGCGGAGAGAGCTCCTTTTTCCCAAGCCCCGCCTCAAGCATGATGTACAAAGGGAGGAAACTGAAGGATTTGTGCGTGGAGAAAGCAACTTTCCCTCCTATTTATATTAAAAGATAAGGTAGTAGCATTTAAATCACGCAGAGTCCCAAGGAACGCTACAGACAAAATGTCTCTGGCTCGATTTCCAACGTCTTCTGCAACCCTGAAGTTAGAGGAGTCTCGAGAAGGCGCACCTTGAATACTGGGACGCCCAAAAAGTATCGCGTGACCTGAGAATACGGAAATACCCCCTAATTTTGGGCCCAGTCAACCCGCGGCCCAGGCCCGATTCAGCACAAGTGCTGGACAGAACCTAGGTCTTGCATGGTCCTCGGACTCAAGCCTATGGGGAAACCAAGTACAGAAGATAAAAACTACAGGTGTTGGACAGAACCTAGGTCTTGCATGGTCCTCGGACTCAAGCCTATGGGGAAACCAAGTACAGAAGATAAAAACTACAAGTGCTGGACAGAACCTAGGTCTTGCATGGTCCTCGGACTCAAGCCTATGGGGAAACCAAGTACAGAAGATAAAAACTACAGGTGTTGGACAGAACCTAGGTCTTGCGTGGTCCTCGGACCCGAGCCAATGGGGAAACCAAATACTTGGACAAGACAAGGTTTGAATTCCGCAAGATGGGCTACTTGACAAAAACGTCAAAGTCACCTCGTCTACGGCTTAAGCACCATAGAAGGTTAAGGCCAATAAGGGGGTAAAGAAGGTGGTGAAACGCCCCAGCGTTTAGTCGTATAAAAAGGCTATTCATTTGACAGGGAATATGTCCTCGGATGATTATTTCTCACAAGCCATCAAGCCCTCGGTTCTCTCCTCGGCTAGTTCCGGGTAAGTATTATTTTTTACGGGTCGGCCTTATTGTGTTAAGCGCTTCCATTAAAGCTATGGCAACACCTTTTTATTATTAAGTATTTTGGTTTTAGTCGTCATTGATTTAGGTGCTATATCATTGTGCCGAGCAGCGCTTACAAATTTATGAAAACGTAAAGACATAACATGCGGAATGCGATAAAAGACAATTTTTATTAATATGGAAAATTATTACAACATACAAAAAGGGGGCTCAAACGAGCCTGTACAAAGTATGAACTGCCTAAGCAACAATTACAACCGTAGTACAAATAATTAAATTGTCAGGCGCCTTTTAAACTCGTCTTCAAAAGTTTCTCCAATCTCTGCCTCATCGCTGCTCATACTAAGAGAGGAACTCACTTCAAAAAGAAAAAGGATGAAGAAGAGAGAAATAGTAAGGAAGAAATCAATGAAGAGGGTGGAGGATGTGAAGGAAGAAGATGGAAGACATGAGTAAAAGAAGGAGGAGAAGAGGAGAGAGAGAGATGAAGAGACAAAGAGAGGAGCAAAAGATAGAAAAGAAACAGCACCAGGGCGGAACTGGTGCTGGGAAGACAATAAGAAAAGGGAGGGGGAGGGCACCAAGGAGCAAAAGAGGGAGAAGCAGAAGCACTTAGCCCCTGCCTCGGCCCCGACTCCTAACACGTTGGTGCCATATTAGGTATGCTCATGAGGAGCCGGATGGTAGCGATCTTGGGTGTTCTCGACTCAGTCACGCCAAAAGCTTGACGTGACGAGTCCCTGCTTCGGATTTTGACTGAAAGAAGGGTGAGTCTGACTTTGAGTCTCCGCCATCCATGTCCCGAACGAGCCATGATAAGCTTTATCGGAACGTGGCGTTTATGGGAGGGATGGGGCTTTTGCATCCCTCGTTGTTATGGTGAAGTGTTTTACGATTATGTGTATAAACTAATGGGTTAACCGAATCCTAAGGGAGGCTAAGTATTTCGGAGTCTCAGGGAGATGAAAAGGGATTCTTGACAACAACAATAACCTCATCTCAGCCTTCTTATACAGAGGATGGAGCGGGAGGCATTTAATAGGTTCAGATCTCCAAAGGGATCTGTCAACGCAAACACGCCGGTTCCGTTTCTCCACCCCATCAAAATAAACCGTCGAATTAAAGTAGTCTCGTAAATAGTGATCACTCAAAGCACATTTTCGATACCCCAAGCGATAATAACGCATCGAGCGCGAAACTAAAAACTGTCTCGTAGACCGGTGTATCTCTTGGGCAGATGAAGAGCCGCCAGCACGTTTAATAGGCCGAATGGATTGGGCCGTAGGAAGAGGTTTGATGTCTCCAAAACCCCCCTGTCCAGCCCAGAGGTTGGACAGCCGGGTTTTGAGGGGCTAATGTGGGGTGTAAACGATTTACGGGCCAGGCCCATCTACCCAGGGAGAATCCAAAGGCCCAAGCCGAGGAGGGTTATGGCCCAAGCCCAACAAAATGGCCTTTGGGTACCGCCGAGAGTAGTTCAGTCCTCGGCAGACCCACAGTACCCCCAAAGGGAAGGGTAAAAACGGCATAGGATCGGAACTTAGAAGAAAGACCTAAAATATCCAGGAAAAGCTGCCTTTACTGCCATTCAATGCTCTGAACCTGACAGAGCCGCATTCTTTGGCTTTTTACAACCACCCCCCAACGACTTTGAGTATGGGTTGATTAGACAAATATCAGCCTTGGGAATATCGACCCCACGCGTGGACGAAGGACATTGGACACCGGCGAATATAAAAGGAAAAATCAGTAACCTAAGGAGGGGCTGGGAAAAATGGCCAAGAAAGGAGAGCCTCCCAGCCCACCTCCAAGAGAACGACTCTAGGGGTGACGATCATTTAACCTTGTATGAACGCCACGAAAAACCCACCGCCTGTCGATCAGGGCCTAGCCTTTCAAACCCACGCTCTACAAATGATATTGTTAGGGTCGTTTACGTGCGAACCCGACACTGTTACGGTCCGCCACGAATCGTGACCCTACAACATCTCAATACATCCTATTATAGGAACAATCACAAATGTTATATATATATATATCATACAAAAATGGAAACAATACAATTTTTTTTAAGGAATTCAAAAGGCAAGTTAGCGAAAATATTAGTTTTTTAATAAAAATAATTTATAACATTTTGTGTACTATTAAAAAGTATATAAAATTTGAAAATTATTCTAAACTTTTAAACAAATCTTCTCCATCCCTATTTTTTCTACTCTACAATCCAAAACAACAAATAACTAATCTCAAAGTTTAATAAAACTTAACAATGATTAATTGGATCACTTAAGAAAACAATTTGTTGTTGATAATCTAATGAGATTATTTTCCTTGTAGAAATTATTACAAATTTGTCCACCCACAAAGATTATCAAATGAACAACTATTAGCAAAATCTCAAAATTAAGTTTCTATATATGCATTGTCATAAAAAAAAAAAAAATTGAAAATACAATTGCAAAATCTAAAATATGTCATTCATCCGATTTTATTTTCATTTGACTAACCTTGCTTTTCTCTGAATAAGTGACATTATAGAGTACTTCTAATAACTATTAAGAGTACTTTCTTTACAAAAACTACAAATTTGTCCACCCAAAAGGATTAAAAAAAAAAAGCAAAACTTAGTAAAGCATCATAGTTATCTAAATGAATCACTAAAAATAAATCAAATTCTAACTTGCAAAACAACTAATTATTAACCCAAATCAAATTAAACCAATAGGATAAAGAAAAAGAACTTGTGATTGGGAATTGGAATACCCAAATACATAAACATGCATAAAAGTTGATACAAATTTACCAAAAGGATAAACAAATGTGATGTGACAATTAAATCAATAATAACAAAAATAACTATTAGTGGAAAAAAAATTGGTTGAAATAATTAAAAAATCCACCAAAAGAGAGAGAGAGAGAGAGAGAGAGAGAGAGAGATTGACCTTTTTTGTTGTGGACAATTTAGAAGGAATAGTGGAGAGGGGTGGAAATGAAGTAAGAAGAAATTTATATAAAAATTAAGATGGAAGAGGAAAGGTGGAAATAGATGAAAGGTTGAACAAAGTGAAACTATAGAATTTAAGAAGATATAAATGAGAAAATCTAAAAATATATAAAAAGAATCAAATGAAAATTTTTAAAAGACAACGATTGGAGGAGATTAAATATTGAACTAAGAAAACAATGGTTGAAGAAAATGAAAATTAAGTTGAACAAAGTAAAAATTTCAAAAAATAAAAAATAAGAAAGGATGCTAAAGATGTGGTGTAAAGAGAGTTTTGTAAAATTTATTATAAAGCTTTCATTATTTATATAGTATAGATATGTATAGACAATTTTTTTTTTTTTTTTTGGTTTTTGATTCTTCACTGATTTCATTTTTTAGTTATAAACATCTAAATTAAATTAGATGAATATGTAAAAGCAAAATTATATGTAAAGTTAAAACCACCCAAGATAAATGTGTAAAGTTAGTAATCTATATATATATGTTTTTTGTAAAAGAAATTAGGAATAAAAAATAAATAAGAAAAATAATAATTATGTGGCCAATGACGTGAAGAATGAGGTGGTGCAACAGGAGTTTAATAAGAGTATATACTACGCTTGAACTTTTAGATATATATAAATTAGATTTGACCCATATGCATTACAGTTTTATAATGCAAATTGCAAGCAGCATACAATAAGCAGTAGTAATATGCGACTCTAATCTAGGAAACACAAGGAATTTCCCAAGAATTTTACAATTGCCTATATGAGAACCACTAAAAGTGTGTTAACTCAACTATGAAAAATGTTATGAAAAATTTTGTGTTGTAGCAATGCTCATTAGAAAATTGTTTTGATTCAAATTGATAAAATCTGCTAAGGTGGCTATTTTGCAAACATGTCAACTATCCATTGATTTGTAACAACAAATAATAAAGCTGACATGGTAAGCCAATCCTATGAGACATTGTCTCAGCTCCTAATTAAACCTAGGCCAAAAAAAGTTAAGATGGTAAAAAAGTAAAAGGCTAAAAACAATAATAATAAAAATGAAAGGTTTTTTTTTCCTTCTTAGTATGTACATTTTACAACCAAGTGGGAATTGCATGGTGGAATCCAAATCCTCTATTATTAATGAATGAGAAAAACAACCTTTTTGCTATAAATTTTACAATTTTAATGTGTAGACTCTGAGTAAGTGGTGATGAAATAGTTAGGTCCATATAAAAATGACAGACAATCACTCCCTATCTAGCACATCGCACATCAAAATGGTAGGAAAACTTGTGATACAATGTATGCAAAATTAATGTGATACAAGCCAAAAAAATTCCTCACCCTTTCCTTTTGAGTGAGAAGAAACACTAGTAATGATCACCAATCACCATCTTGGATGGAAGGCAATTGAAAACCCTAAAAATCTGAACTTCAATTTTTCTCTAAGGATCCATTTCATTAACATATTGTCCAGACCCAAAATATATATAGTTCTTAAGTTTTCTGAATTTTATGTTGTTAGAGTATTTGCTCTGAATATCAAATTATGTTTCTAACAATCTCATAGGCAACGTAATCACCCTCAAATTACTCATGTTATGACAATATTGACCCAAAATACCAAAGTAACATTTTGCATGACTACTTTCTGTAGCATGCCAACTAGGACACATCCCCTTGACTACTCTCTCTCACAGGTAGAATAACACAGAAAGAAAGCTAAACGTTCAAATGGAAAACAATAAAGTTTAAAATACAATTACTAAAAAAAAAAAAAAAAAATCCCTTAACCCAACTTCACCTTATCTTGGACATGTTCTTTATGGGCTGCAAGTTATCTTCTTTTCTTTTTTCTTGAAGCTGATTTGAGACTTGAACCCGATCATGGGGGTCATTAAATAATCTACACAAAGAGTATCTAGGTAGATTTGTGATATAAAATAGACATCATATGCCTTCCTGGAGCAGTAATGGCACTGGAAGTCACAACGCAAGATCAAGGGGGTGCTAGTAGAGGCCATTAGGGCGATAGTGTTGAAATTGCATGAAATTTGGCAGGTTGAAGGGAAATGGTATTCTAATCCAAACTCTAGATCTCAAGCGTTGCCTAAATTTAGGCAATTCCTTTGTTAAGGTCCCAAAAATAGTGTTTTTGCTATTTATAGTAATATTTGTTTTTCCTTAATATTTTTTAGTTTAAAAGTCAGAATAAGGGTCCTTTTGTTTTGGGACAACCCTTAAGGTCACCAGTTTAAGATTTTACATTTAACTCAATTTTACTATTTTAATTTGGTAAAATTCAGTATTTTGCCACCTAATCTCGTAATTAGTACAAATTAGAATTTCAGACATTTCCTAATCATCTTAGGGTGCATTTGGTTCAATGTAAATCGAATTTTGAGTGTAAAATGAATATAGGGGAATGTGAATTCCCGTAAAGAAAATAAAATCCAGGTGTTTGGTTGTGCAATGGAAAATAGTCCAAAAAATGATTTTTGGTGTTTGGTAACATTCTAAAAATGCACTTTTCTTACATATTTTTCACATTTTCTTAACATCCAAACAAATTTTATTACAGAAAATTTCAATATATACACTTAACACAACCAAAAATCAAAATAAAAACATTGAGCAAGAGGAAGAAAGGGTGAGATCGGAGGGAAAAAGAGTGACAGACTGAGGGAAAGAGAGATAGATCGGGAGAAAGAGAGAGATTAGAGGGGATGGAGGACGGCGGCACCGATGAGCTTTGGGCAAATCTAGATGGCGGTCGAGAACGAGAACAATGGCGAGAATGAGAACAAGAACGGCGGCGCCGATGAGCTTTGGGCGGATCTAGATGGTGACCAAGAACGAGAACGATGGCGAGAACGAGAATGAGAATGGCGGCGCCGATGAGCTTTGGGTCAAGGACGAGATCAATTTTGGGTGGTGACGA
>JAYJMT010000118.1:0-50000 GCA_036321655.1 Quercus alba
GGCTCCTTGCAGTTGTTAATAAAACCTAGTTCAACCTAGTAAATACTAGATGTGGGACTCATCACACACCCACACACATCACACAATCAATCAAATCGTGACATCACAATCTCCCCCACTTAAATCCCTAATATCCTCGTTAGGGCCCACTTTGTGGAGTAGTGTCTCTGAGCCCACACGGGATTACCGGGCAGGCTCTGATACCATATGTAACGACCCAAGGAAAAGCACTAGCCACATCTGCGCTATACCTCAAAAGGACCAGTCACAATTGAGGCTCTTTGCAGTTGTTAATAAAGCTCAGTTTAACCTAGTAAATACCAAATGTGGGACTCATCACACACCCATACACATCACACAATCAATCAAATTGAGGCATCACACACCACTTTAGCAGTTTGTAAAATATTTTGAATAAAGTTTGTATCTCTAATATTACTCAAAATTTAAAAGAGCAAGAACACGAAGAGAAAAAAGGAGAAGCAAAACAGAATGTAGTTAGATTAAATAATTAATGGAAGTTACAGTAATAGAATCTGAATCCTAATAATTAAATGACTTTTTTTTTGTTTGGTTTTCTGTATAATATATATATTGTGTAAATAAAAGAATCCAACCTACGTAGCTTATATTAAAATAAATTGGCTGCATTAGCATGAATAACAATAGAAACTAGTGGTGCAACATCTTCCATCCACACAACAAAGTCAAATATTTAAAGCATATCTCGTAATTTAATGAGTAACCTTATAACCTTCTTTCTTTGTATGAGAGTAAAGTAATTTATGAAAAGAACTATAACAATGCTAGACATCGTCAATTAGCAGACCATCAGGACACAATATATCAGAGTCATTTTGTAGGGCTGACATAAGTGAGAGGCGGTCCCCTTCCAAGACAGCGTGAGTGAAGCTAAGTTCCATCGCTAGTTGAAGACCAGATAGAGCTGCTATTGCCTTGATAGCCTGGGGACTGTAAGCTTGATTTATTGGTCAAGATTGAGACGCCAGGACAAGTCCATCACTATTCCAAATGGCAGTACCAGCTTTTGCTTTATTACCCTTGGCAAAACCCGATTCGTTGAAGTTTATTTTGACAAAACCTAGTGGTAGGGGGCACTAGCGAACTAGAGGGGTAATCAGAGGGGGCTGTGGTGGTGGTTACATAGCCAGAAATTCATTAAGCGATCCTTGGAAACCTGTGGTATGAGATGGAGAGCATACTTGGTTATGCTGATTCCAGATAGACCATATGGTAATAGCAAACAAGTCTGGGTTGCTATGTTCATTGAAAATCCATGCAGCCAATTTTGTGAAGTATTCAGATTGTGTTGTTTGCTGAAAACCCAGAGCTCTACATTAAACTAGACCACCTCTAGTTCTCAGAATGACCAGAGAGCATGAAGCACCAACTCTGGGCAGAAACTAATTGGTTTTTCATGTTATTAGAATTTGAATCACAAATTTCTTATTCAATGATAAAAAACTTTATCAGTTGAACTAATTGAAACTCATAAAGAAATTGTTAATTTCCTACCTCGATCGATACACAAATTTTCATTTATATAAGTCATTAAATTGGAACGATTAATGCCCTTATAATATTGCAAGGGTTTGGCTTACCTTCAATACTTTTTTAACTGAAATCTCTTTTGGTTTTAATGAGAAACTGCAACATCACCAACTAACTAAATAAAATATGAAGATCAAGGATGGTAATTATAGGCAGAGATCAAGGACACCTCCCAATGAGTCTTTCTCGTATGATGAGGAATACCACCATGAGCGTAGAAACAGAAGCTCATCTTCCAAAGGCCTAGGGAATGATGTGATGCGCAGAACACTTAAACAAATCTTTAGATCACCTTTCACATGCAGGATTGAGGAAGGGAGACTTCCTCGACGGTTCACTCAGCCCACGTTCACCATATACAATGGTCGTACAAACCCTGTGGAGCACGTAAATCACTTCAACCAGAGAATGATTGTACAGTCTAAGAATGAGACCTTGATGTGCAAGGTATTTCCATCTAGCTTGGGGCCTGTGGTGATGAGGTGGTTTGATGGTCTGGGTGCATGTTTTATTGACTCCTTCAAGGAGTTCACCCAAGCGTTTAGGTCTCATTTTATTACTTGTAGTAGGGTTCCTCAGCCCTCTATGTCCATGTCCATGCGAGAAAGTGAGACCCTGAAAACATACTCGGATAAGTACTAGGAGATGTTTAATAAGAATGATGGGGATTTTGATGACGTGGCTATAAGGACCTTCAAGGTCGGACTGCCCACCGAGCATGATTTGAGAAAATCCTTGACCAAGAAGCCGGTAAGGAGTGTTCATCGGCTTATGGATTGCATTAATGAGTACAAGCAGGTTGAGGAGACCAACAAAAAGGCAAGGGGAAAGGTAAGGTTATCCCTTAGGAGAGGAGGGATTTCAGGTCAGATAGATACAACAATAATAGACCTCGAAGGGATTTTACGGGATAATCTGGATCTATGGCTCCTCAGGTGGTTAACATTGTGTTCCAAGAACCAGTGCATCAAGAATGAGCCACACTTCAAATGGCCAAACAAAATAGGAGGAGACCTCTTGAGGTTCAACCAAAGCCTCCATTGCCAATACTACTAGGAGCGGGGGCATACCATCGAGGATTGCAGAACTTTGTGGAACCATTTGGAGCAACTGATCAGAGAGGGAAGGTTAAAATAGTTTTTGTATCGACTTAACGGGCAAGGGGACCAATTAAGGTCAGGGGCTCAGGGGAACGCTTCTTCAAGGCCCCCATTAGGCACAATTAATGTCATCTTTGCTGCACCTGGGAGGACTGGTTCTCAGCCTTCCAGGGTGATGTTTATAGCTCGACTACTAGCTGAGGACCCTAATTCTGAGCTAAAGAGGGCTGGAGTGGGAATCTGACCGGCATTGAGTTTTTCAGACAAGGAAAAGATGGGAACCATCCAGCCATATGATGATGCTTTGATGGTCACTCTCAGAATAGGAGGGTGTGATGTGAAGAGGGTGATGGTAGACCAGGGTAGTAGTGCAGAGATTATGTACCATGACTTATATAGAGGGATGAACTTAAAGCCTAAAGATCTGATAGCCTATGATTCACCTTTGGTGAGTTTTGATGGGAAGGTAGTTATCCCAAGGGGTCAAATTAGGTTGCCCGTGTAGACAGGTTCAAAGATGGTTGAAATGGACTTCATTGTGGTGGATGCATACTCTCCCTACACTGCCATTGTGGCCAGACCCTGGCTTCATGCCGTAAGGGTCGTTTCTTCAACTCTGCATTTAAAGGTGAAGTATCCATTAGGGGACCGGATTGAGGAGCTTGTGGGGAGTCAATCCATGGCTAGGCAATACCTCGTGCCTGCCATCATGCATCAGCTTGTGGTTGAGTCCTCGGCCTCTGCTGAGGTGGACTCATAACAATCAAGGATTTCGGTCCTATCTACGAATGCGGTGTCGGGAGAGGCAAAGTGTGAGAGGTTGGAGGAAATTGCCATAGATGGCGATTTGAAAAAGTTTTTTCAAGTTAGAACTCAGTTGCCTCCTCGGGAGAAGGAAGAACTGTTAGCATTTCTTAGGAGGAATATTCATGTGTTTGCCTGGAATGCCTATGAGGCTCTTGGGTAGATCCTACAGCAAAATCCTCAGCCGTTGGATCCGCATCATGCTGTAGAATGTGGGGGATAGGGAGTCGTAAAAATTTAATAAAGACGCGTCTCGAATGCCAAAGCATCAGGAGCGTGCCTTGGGTAATTAAAAAGGCGTATTCACAGTTGGAGGTGGGATACGATGAGCACAGAACAACTACAGTGACATCGAAATCCTCCTTTCTCCTCGAGGAGCTAGGAAGAAGAATTTTGAGGGACTATTGTACGGGTGATAGGCCTAGGAATGCACATATATTGGGCTGGGGGCCCAATCCGAGGATAGGAATAGTTCGAGGACGAGTAAAAACCTTCCTAAGAGTCCGTGTTAGTAAATGAAAAAGTTAGTTTTGGTCATAAAAGCCCATAGGGGTGGTCCGAGGATGAATGCCTCCTCGGCTAACCAAAGCCGAGGTCCAAAGGGATGGTCTGCTGTCCAGGGGAACGTTCTAGGAAATTCTATTGACACAGATAAGCATTACAGAAACATAAGATAGGGGAAAGTCCTAAAATATCTAAGAAGAGAGCTGCTACCACCGCACTGAATGCTCTGCAGTTAAACCTTTGGCTGCATTAATGTGAAAGTAATACTTGAACAGTGGTTTCAGCCTTACAACTACTACAAAAAGATTTCAAGAAGGTGCTGATAGGACAAATATCAACACCAACCATCTGACCTACATGTGGAGGGTAAAGATGAAAGGGGAGGATAGTATAAAAGAAGAAGGAGGCAATGAGAGAAGGGAATCAAGAAACTAAGGGAAAAACACTATAGCAATCAAGAATTGTATTTGTAATCAAACTTGAGAGAAATATTTAAGAACTGACCTCCTCGGACTGTGCCGAGAACGATTTTCTTTAGTTTAAACTTGTCTATCTTCATTCTCTTGTCATCTAAATCCACTTTAGTTGTTATTTGATTTATTAAAACCCAGTTTTCCAACCCACTCTCTACAAGTTCATTGTTTTGGGCTTTTTGGGCCTAAGTTCATCCACCTTTTTGGGTTAGGAACTCAAATCTGGTCTTTACAATTATTATTATTATTATTGTTATTATTATTATTGTGGGGTCACAATTTGGGGCCTAAGCCCAAAATGTATGGAGCCTTGGTCCAATGAGCCCAATACAATAAATTTGTAGAGAATGAATTGGAAACTTGGACCTTAGCGAATTAAATGATCGACCAATAGGTTTTGATGATAAAGAAAGAAAGATAACATAAGTTCACTAGGGAAAGACGTCCTCGGATTTTACCCGAGGAGGTTGATTCTTAAATATTGTTCTTAATACTTTGTTACAAGTCTGGTCTCCAGATTGCTCTGGGACTTCTTTTTTCCCTTCTCCTCTATTTTATATTGTCTTCCTCTCATTTCCACTGTCCACGTGTAGGTTTAGATTGATAGTGTTGATATTTGTCCCATCAGTCCTTCCCCAAAGTCTTTGGGAGTGGTTGTAAAGGTTGAAAAGTATGGTTCAGCTAGTTGCAGAGCATTTAATGCAATAGTAGCAACTTTCTCTTAGATATTTCCATGCCTTCCTTTGTCTCGTTCTTTTTTAATACTTATTCTCTTCTATGGAATGGTCTGGAGTGTCGCTCTTAATGGCAGACCATTCCCTTTGTCCTCGGCCTTGCCTGGTCGAGGAGGAGTTCTTCCCCGGACTGGGCCCTTGGCCCAACATATACAAGGTATGGGCTCCTTGGTCTTTCACCCCTACAATTATTATTATTATACAAATAATTGTTTGACAAATTAAAATTTAAAATTTTGTGGATAACAATTCAAATGAATTTTCTTTTACAAATAAACTTAGAGTTTATATTATATGTAGCTATTTTATGTTCTCAAATATAGAAAAATTATATATATTATATATAAACTTAATTAGTAAAATTTAATACACATTTAATTGTGCATGTTTATAAATGTATCACATACATATGCATGAGTTATAAGCTAGTTTCATTAATAAAAATAAAACCTAGCTTATTGAAAATTCTTTAAAATTTTATTTTCTAATTAATTTTTTAGTTTTAATTGTACTGGAATTTTTTTTTTTATAAATATTTTAGAATATTAAAAATGAATTTAATAGTATTTTATGATTACTAATTTGAATGACAGCATACCAAATCAGACTTTAGATCTTGTAAAAAGTAAAACTTCATCATAAGTTTGCTTGCAAATGAAGATTATTCTTATTTGAGGGAGGGGAAAAACATGTTTGGCTTTACTTATTTATCTCTTTTCTAAAGTTTAAATAAAATAAAATGTGTAAAACTTTAGGCCCATCTTAAGTTTTTGGGTAAAACATATTGCACTGACCAAATGAGGTATACAATTGAAGTTATTTTTACTGTTTTTCTCAGAGGATACCATTGAAGTTAATTTTGCTTAAAAAAAGATAACATTATTATTTTTCATAAATTGATTGAATTCAATTAGATAAGCTAAGATAGCCAAAAACATAAAAAGTGTTGAGAAAATAATAAATAAATAAAACAATAATTTGCTAACTGAAAAAAAAAAAACAAAAAACACCTATAACTCTGACAAAATTGCGTGTCACTCAATACTCGAAAGTTGAAGCCAACATAACAAATGAGCGATTTTTACGCTTTCCTAAAAAACAATCTTTTTCATGTTTTGTGAGAAACTGAAAACAAAAGGACTCCAACTCCAAAGCTTAAAATAAAAAAATAAAAAATAAAAAAAATAAAAAAATAAAAACTCCAAAGCCACCAAAAATGAGCCGTGCTTGTTTTTGTTTTCAGTATCCGGGGTTTGGTTTCTGACTATTGATAATTTCGATTGACTGCTTGCCATGAGCCCCAGCAGAAACCCAACGAGTTTTCTTCACCATCGTCTTCTGCATCATCAGCAATGGAGACTCAGCTCCTCCACCGCAGCCACCACCAAAAGAGTCATTAGCTCGGCGTTACAGGTTTCTTAGGCCCATGCACTTGGCTGTCAATGTTGCTGTTGGAAGTCCCTTTCCTTTTATTATTCCTCAACTTTGTAATTTTTTGTTTACCTTAATTTATTGTGTTTATTTCGTATACAAAGTCATTAAATTTATAAAATGGTGATATGGGTTTTGAGATTTCAGCTTCAAAGAATTGTTTTTAAAGCTTATTAAGTGCTTTTCTTGATATTGTTTTGTTGATGGGTATTCTGTTGTTAGGATAGGAGTTATGGTTTTAGTCTTATTTCCTAAGTATTCCTTGATACAATCACAGAGAGAAGGGAGGAGGTGGTATTCTGATTAAATGGGATTTGGTGTTCCAAGTTTGAGCTTGTGTGGGATTTATGATTCTCCTTATTAGCTGAGAAACAGTGTGAGAATATGTTGACTAGCCTCTATGGATTTAGATCTTAATTGGTTATGTAACATCTAATTACTTCTTACTCTTTTCCTTCCAAAAGAAAAAAAAAAAGGAGGTTTTTGCTCTGTTCTCCTCCGATGCACTAAAGAGTCTTGGAATGCTTATGCAGATGAGTGGTGATGCGGTTAATATGCTGGAGTATTAGGGCTGAAATAAACATATATTGTAGTTCCAAACTAAGAAGCCAGAATGAATCTGGAGAATTAGAGGGGAAATAAATCTTGCAATTCTCTCAAATTACTGTAAAACCTTCCAATTCTTCGGCAATTGAATATTTTCATTGTTCCTTTTTTGGGTTTAGAGAAATGAAACTTGAGCACTGTGGTTGACTACTTGAATTGTTATCATTGTTGAAGGTTTATATACAGGGCATTTGAAGTAGGGAGCATTTGAATTGCAGGGCCAATAATTTAATTCCTTTACCTTCTACCTAAGCATGAAGGGGATAACCTTTGCTTCCACCACACCGTGTGCTGGGGGGGAAGTTAGGGAGAAGAGGGGGTGGATTGCTTGGGTATTTGGAAGTTGTCTGGTTTCTATATGATAAGACATATATATATATATATATAATAAAATAAATAAATTAATTAAAAAAAAAAAAAAAACATGTAGGCTGTGTATTCACTATTCATTCCGAAGTTGATAGATTATAATTTTTTATGCTTTGATCCTATATGATGGTCGTTAGTGCTTATTCAAGGCTAGGCATGATGCAGTTAAAGATGAGTTTGCTGTGTGTCAACTCAAGAAGAAGGAATACCATATGATCAAAAATCTTGATCACAGGTGTCTTATTCCTCTGTAAAGTACTACTTTACCTGTCCACATGTGTTTTTTTTTTTTTGGGGGGGGTGGGGGGGAAGGGGTTGATATGGGTATAATGTCTGTAACTTAAATGTATTTTAGCTAGTGCCAGTTCATCTTGTAATAAAAGAACAAACTTAGGATGGAGAAAATTGAGGGTTTCAATGAGAAAGGATAGAACCCTAGGTGGCTTCAATGAGAAGACCTTAGCATCAACTCTCTTCTACCAAAATGTGTAACATTCCTCATAAAAAGGATGCATATTGCTTCATTTGGGGAATTCTGGAGTTTGTTGTTGACGACCTTTCTTCTTGTTTTGTTAAAATGGTAGTAACAGGAATATCTAGAGGCATTCTTCTGCATTACTAGAGCCTTATGGTTGCCTAATCAGAGTGATGTTTTTGGCTATTTGTCATGGATCTTACAGCCAATGGTCAAGTAAAAGACTTACTTGTCTATCCTTATAAGTTACAAACAAAAATCATGATTCATGACCATTTTCTCATTAGCATAATCAGTATGGATTATTCGGGTGTGGGAAAAGAGTAAAGACATAAACATAATCATTACAAAAGGTGGGAGAAAAAGACAAACAAAATGCATTTTTTGCAAAAAATATTTACTGGCCAGCTAAAGCTCTGCTACTTGTGATTAAAATCGTTTACAAGTAATCTTTGGCTTTATACATGTCTATGATGTGCAATATGTTGAATAGACAAAGTTAGTATCAATTCCTTTAGATGTGCTAGTATCTTGCATCGCATACTATAACATTAAGTAGGATGGAGTTATTCATGTGCCTCATTTGGAGCTTATAATTATATAGGTGAGTAGCAACATATTCTTTTTGCTTAAACTAACTCACCTATTTAAAATTGAGAGTAAGGCTGCCTACCAATCACCTTTCCCAAACCTCGCAAAAGTGGGAGTTTTGTGCATTAGATATGATTATTTTAATATATTGAATCTACATCTGTTGATCATCTTTAATATCTTGTTTGGTGTCTCAGTCAGGTTTGAGAAGGAAAAATTGGAATATACAAGAAAACTTCAGGGGTGGTAAACTGGTTTCATTACATTGAAATGGAAGTAGAGTGAGCAGTCTGATAAAGGAAATATATTCCTTGCATGTTATGATCCTATATAGTTTGAGAGGTATTCATATCTAGTTTTGTGGCCAAACTTGGTTTTTTCCTGTGTTTCTATGTAGTTTTTCTATATAACTTGTAAGTTTTTTATTCTCTAAATATGCTTGTTATGAGTTTCTGTGAACTTCATACTTTTATAGCCTACGTCTTTATGCGGACAAAGAAGAAAGATGAGCACATAGAGGAAGAAATTGCAACACCAGTTAACTTTCAACCACAGCTGCAAAAACTTCTCCTCTTGCTGAAAATCCCTTCCCCCCTCGCCACCCATCACAGAGCCTGTGATGTTGTGGGAACAAATTCCAGAGAATCAGCAATGCAAACTGTTCAAGTGAATGTTGGAAGAGAAAAGGAAGAACAAATCGAATGATCATAAAGAAAAGAAGCGCATTAAGAAAAAGCCATTCCCAAACAGTTTATTTGAGTAATATCTATCCCTAGTTTCTAATTATTAATACTATCAATGAACATTTTCCTTCGTTTTTACATGAAGTTTTATTTATCCTTTATTCAAATATCAATGAGTCTCCCAATTGTCTACATAAAATCATGTGCAAAAACTTCATCTAATTTCATTGAAGTTCTTTAGATCATTGTTGTTCAATGCAAGAATAATGTTGGTGTTAGTTGATAAAAGATGGCCGGACTAGTGACTTCCATGTTCTGCTACTTGAAGAGCAGATGACCCATTTATCTTTTTCATGTAACAAATGTTTCATCAACAGAGATCACTCAAATTTTCTGTTCTAGGTGAAAATGATAATAAAATAAGCTCTCGTCATTGCATTCAACGATCTTAGGATACAATTTTTGACATTTAACTTTATTAAATGGGAAGTGGCCCAGCCATTAGCCCAACAGTCTAGGTCCGACCCTGATGCTAAGCCCCTATCAAACCAAGCCCCGGATTGGTGCTTGTAACCATTGATTTCAATGAATCATATCACTTGGGGGTTTGCATTCAACCCACTAACTTAACAAAACCAACCCAACCTAATGCATTGGATTGGTTTCAGGAGTTGTGCATTGGGTTGAAATTTTATTTTGGGCCTTAGATAGTTTTTTTCCATCCATATGACCCAACTCAAAGAATCTTTTATTTATATATATATATATATATATATATATTATTTATTTATTTATTTATTTATTTATTTCATTACCTTATTTTAATTTGTTTGGTTTGACTATTTTGGTATTTTGAGAATTAGTTTTGATAAAGTTAGAAATTTGGAATATAATTTAGACATTTATGTGAATTGTAAAAATTTATTGAAAGATGAATAGTTGATAAAAGTCTAATTTTTATAAGAGATGAAATGGCTAAGCATAACTCACTGACCCAACTCAACCCAACCCTTGGGTTGGGTGGGGTTGTATTTTCTACACATGTGATGGGTTGGAACTTTCTCATCCCTGCCTTATCAAGTTGGATTTTGAAAAACATTATCCAACTTGATTCATACACACCCCTTACATATCATAATAATTCAAGCTCATAAGCCATTTCTAGCTACCAATTCTCCAGGCTGCACTAATGTCCAACAGCACCCAGATAAAACCAAATAATAATAATAAAATACCATTTTTTTTTTTTTTTTTTTTATGGTCCATTCACTACATTTTCCTTGTTGCTTCACATTTTGATCAAAGTAGTCAATAATGTATTAGTGATTCAATGACCATTTCGTATTAATTATAGAAATAAAATATTTCAGTATTAGTTAATATCAATGTACCATTTTGTAATTATCAATACACACACACACATATATATATATATATATATATATAAATGAACATGTATATTTAATTAGAAGTTCATAAATTATTAATAGTTAAATAATGTAAACCTTTACATGTTCACACCATCGTAATTCTTAATAAATTTAACTTTTGTTTTTTTAGAAGACCTAATCAATTTAACTAAATATATACTTTGACCCACTTATTCTAACCAATGAAAATCATGCATAGAGTTTTAAAAAAATCTCGATAAAATACAAATAAAAGAATAAAATACTACACGTATAAGCTTAGCAATTGCATGAGGTGAAGGATTGAGTCAAGTGAGAAAGTTTATAGACATAAAAAAATTAAATATTTACTGATATGACAAATTATTAATAGTTAATAAAAATGTAATGTTAATAATAGCTCTAAATGAAAACTAGAAAAGACTTGTCACCTCAATTAATATAAAAAAATGTTGTCAAATTTGTGTGGCTGACACGGAGAAAACGAAGATACGATAAAAAATTAAAACTAAAAAATAAACGGAAGGAAGCAGTAGTGGTCGACGAAGAAGACAAAGTAGTGGTCGACGACGGCGAGAAGAAGAAAATAAGGTGACAGCATCATCAAAGTTCCCCACTGCCACTTTGGTTTTAATATTGTTTTAGACATTTGGAGTTTGGACGCATAACAAAATGTCACTGTATTGGAGGTCATAATCATAACCTTTTCCAATGATTGGGCACCAGTAATTTTATAAAGAGTTTAGGCAGAAAGACCTACAGAGAAGACTTGAGTTTTATTAAGGGGAAAAAGCTAAAGAATGACTTAAAATGAATTGGTTTGGAAAAGAGAAATGCTATTTATAAATCTCTTTAACAGGACCCATTAAAAATAAATAAATACATGGGAGACCGACATCTTTATTATACAATGCGAGTTTAGACTCATTAGACAAAAAGACGTAGAAAGAGTTTACGGAGTGGACTAATTTTCGAAGTCCGCAGATGGGAAAAGGTTTTTTTATTTTTTTTTATTTTTTAGTTTTTAGTTTTTTATTAAAAGAAAAATAGACCTGTCCATTAGTTCAAGTCTCCCAAGGGAGAAAAATAATCATTTTCTAGAACATCATAATAAGAGTCTTTTGGCTGAGTAAGAACAAAATTTGGTTATAAATCCCACTAAAAAAATAAATATTGCTACATATTTAAAAAAAATCTAACAATTAAATTGCATATTCTTTATATTCTTAACACGCATGTCAAATTTTGTACGAACTTAATATTATTTATTATGAAAAACTTATTTTTTATGAATAATTTTACATTATAAAAACTTGAAATTTAAATATTTGATTGATAATATAATTATTGATCTTTGATTTTTTCTAAATTTTACAAATATAAAGGATATAAGATGAGTGTAGGTACAATCAATGGCGAGTTTATTAAGAATACTATAGGTACTGTTAAAAGTTCTTTAAGAAAATAATGTAGTGATATTACTGAAATGATTGAAAATTTGGTGGTGTGATTGTCGAATTACATTAGAAATTAAAAAAAAAAAAAAAATACAACCAAAATGTGGTAGTGGTAGTACCGAACAGAAATAATATCTTCAATTAAAAAATTTACATGAAAATTATAATGTGTAAAATTATGCGGTCTCAAAACTTATGTGTATGAGCTCAATGAAAAGTCATACGAATTCGGTTTTATACATATTATAGATTATAGATTATAGATTGTACATTAGAGAAAGTTTATTGGTATAAAAAAAATCTCATAATATTTTTATGACAACTTTGTTTTAATTTGTGGTAGGTTGGTATAATCTTTATATATATATATATATATATATATTTTTTTTTTTTTTTGACTTGTGGTGGGCTAACATTTCAATTTGTTGTAAAAATCTTGTGAAATTTTGTTGTGGCCGTAGAATAAATATTTAGATTATAAATTATAGAAATGCTATTGAAGAGAGAAGAAAAAAAAACACACACACAAACAAACAACCTGAAACCCTTAAAAAATTCACACACTTAATCTATGATTTATTTACCATCTTTATAGAGAGAGAGAGAGAGAGAGTATGGAACTCAATTGTCTTTTTTCAGTTCTTGGCATCAATGATTGATGAAAAAGAGGTTAATTTCAGTAAAATTTTGATGTTTACGATATTTAGGGTTTGAACTATATAAGTTTGGAGAAAAAAAAAAAAAAACGTGAGAGTCAAGTATGAGTTTGGGGAAAGAGAGCATGAGTAGGATATATATATATATATATATATAGTCAAGTGAGTTATTTTAGTGCAAAAGACTAGGAATCCAGCATAAATGAATCATAAAAAAACACAATCATATGTCTAGTCTATAATATTATACCATTCCTTAAGTTCCCATAATCTACAGTATTTATAAGATAAACTACCGCAACAATTTGTATAAATCTACCACCCAAAGAACCAATGTCTTTGAAACATACTACGTTAAAATTCAAATTCAAATTTGTTATCAATTTAAATCCAAAAGTCATAATTTTGATGTTTGGATTGCTCCAACTTGACGAAATGTAGGGGAATATTACTTCAAACAATCAAAGAACCGAGATAAGCAAGTTTGTTCTATTTATCATCTAAATAAGTAAATATGATGTAGGAAGAGGGGAATGGAAGATCAAACAAAAAGATCCTGACGAAAATAATTGCATTGATGAAGAGAAAGTCATTCTCAAACAGTTTATTTGAGAAAAATCGATCCCTAGTTTCTAAAATACTATAAATGAATATTTTCCTTCGTTTTTACATGAAGCTTAATTTATCCTATATTCAAATATCAACGAGTTTCCCAATTGTCTGCCTAAAAATATGTGCAAAAACTTCATCTAATTTCATCGAAGTTCTTTACATCATTGTTGTTCAATGGAAGAATAATGTTGGTGTTAGTAAAAGATAGCGTCGACTAGTTACTTCCATGTTCTACTAATCGAAGAGCAGATGACCCATTTATCTTTTTCATGTAACAAATGTTTCATCATCATAGATCACTCAGATTTTCTGTTCTAGGTAAAGACTTGAGGGGTGTGGAACCTCAATTTTGCCCAGCCCAAATGGGCCAAATCACTCAGGTTGGAGGCTAAATGAGCCATCAGCCCTTGGCTAAAAGATAACAACAAAAAATGATAATAACAATAAGCCCCCCTCATTTCATTCAATGACCTTAGGATACAATTTTTGACATTTACCTTTATCAAATGGGAAGCAGCCCAACATTCAAGGTCTGACTCTAATGCTAAGCCCCTATCGAACCAAGTGCCGGATTGAGGTTTCAAGTCACCTAGAAATTTATCCTCGCACATATATTCTTTTGTGAACATTATATTTTGTTCTTGGCCCTTGTAACCATTAATTTCATTGAACCATATCATTAGAGGTGTGCATCCAACCCACCAACTTGACGAAACTAACCCAACCCGATGCCTTGGGTTGGTTTCTTGAGTTGGTGCAATGGGTTGAAATTTTATTTTGAACCTAAGTTAGGTTAGGATTCAGGTTATTAGTTTTTCTTTTCCATCCATATGACTTAACTCAATCCACCTTATATATAAATTTATTTCATCACCTTATTTTAATTTGATTAGTTTGATTACTTTAGTATTTTGAGAATTTGATTTGATAAATTAAGAAATTTGGAATATAATTTAGACATGGATGTGAATTGTAATAATTTATTGAAAAAAAAAGTGTTTAAATAATTGATGGAAGTCCAATTTTTACAAGAGATAAAATGTCTTAAGGATAATTCACTGACCCAACCCAACCTAACTCAACTCTCGAGGTGAGTTTTCTACACAGAAGAAACCGGGTTTCCCTTTTCCAATGATTGGGCACCAGTAATTTTATAAAGAGCTTAGGCAGAAAGACTTACAGAGAGGACTTGAGTTTTATTAAGGGAAAAGGCTAAAGAATGACTTAAAAGGAATTGGTTTGGAAAAGAGAAATGTTATTTATAAATCTCTTTAACAGGACCCATTAAAAATAAATAAATACATAGGAGACCGACATCTTTATTATACAATGCGAGTTTAGACTCATTAGACAAAAAGGCGTAGAAAGAGTTTACGGAGTGGACTAATTTTCGAAGTCCGCAAATGGGAAAAGGGTTTTTTATTTTATTTTATTAGGTTAATGAAAGTAGACCATTAGATTTTTTATTTTATTTTTTTTATTAAAAAAATAGACCCGTCCATTAGTTCAATTCTCCCAAGGGAGAAAAATAATCATTTTCTGGAACATCATAATAAAAATCTTTTGGCTGAGTAAGAACAAAATTTGGCTATAATTCCCACTAAAAAAATAAATATTGCTACATATTTAAAAATCTAACAATTAGATTGCATATTCTTTATATTCTTAACACGCATGTCAAATTTTGTGCGAACCAAATGTTATTTATTATGCAAAACTTATTTTTTATGAATAATTTTACATTATAAAAACCTGAAATTTAAATATTTAATTGATAATATAATTATTGATTTTTTATTTTTTCTAAAATTTTCAAATATAGAGGATATAAGATGAGTGTAGGTACAATCATTGGCGAGTTTATTAAAAATACTATAGGTACTGTTAAAAGTTCTTTAAGAGAATAATGTAGTGATATTACTGAAATGGTTGAAAATTCGGTGGTGTGATTGTCGAATTACATTAGAAATAATAAAAAAAAAATACAACCAAAATGTGGTAGTGGTAGTACCGAATTACTACCTGCCCTGCTGCCCATAACAGAAATAATAACTTCAATTAAAAAATTTACATGAAAATTATAATGAGTAAAATTATGCGGTCTCAAAACTTATGTGTATGAGCTCAATGAAAGGTCATATGAATTCGGTTTTTTATATATTATAGATTATAGATTATAGATTGTACATTAGAGGAAGTTTATTGGTATAAAAAAAATCTCATAATATTTTTATTACAACTTTGTTTTAATTTGTGGTAGGTTGGTATAATCTTTATTTGTGTATATATATATATATATATATTTTTTTTTTTTTTTTACTTGTGGTGGGCTAACATTTCAATTTGTTTTAAAAATCTTGTGAAATTTTGTTGTGGCTGTATAAGAAATATTTAGATTATAAATTATAGAAATGCTACTGATGAGAGAAGAAAAAAAAAAACACAAACAAACAACCCGAAACCCTTAAAAAATTCACACACTTAATCTGTGATTTGTTTACCATCTTTTATATATATATATATATATATAGAGAGAGAGAGAGAGAGAGAGAGAGAGAGAGAGAGAGAGAGAGAGAGAGAGAGAGAGAGAGAGAGAGAGAGAGAGAGTATGGAACTCAATTGTCTTTTTTCAGTTCTTGGCATCAATGATTGATGAAAAAGAGGTTAATTTCAGTAAAATTTTGATGTTTACGTTATTTAGGCTTTGAACTATATAAGTTTGGAGCAAAAAAAAAAGAACGTGAGAGTCAAGTATGAGTTTGGGGAAAGAGAGCATGAGTAGGATATATATATATATATATATATATATATATATATATGAGATAGGTTCAAGTTACACCTGATGTAACTCTAATGAGTTACACCTTTTTTAAACCATTAGATTTAAGTAGATCTAACGGTTAAAAAAAAATGCTATAATTATTACAAATATTCTGATTAGAATCTAATTAATTATCCTTATTTATTACGTTCTAAACCTATCTCTACACCAAAAAAGTTTGACTTTGACTCTCTCTCTATTTCTCTCTCTACGTTTCTCTCTCTCTCTCTTTCTCCTTCACCACCTCTACAGGTTGCCAGCAAGAAAAAAAAAAAAACCCAAAATGGCGTACAAAAAAAAAAACCAAACTAGCTATTCATGTTCTGCAATAGATATCTTAATCTGATAGTTTGAAACCTTTAATTCATCAAGCACCAGGGACATTCAAAAATAATATATATATATATATATATATATGTGTGTGTGTGAAAATAATAGTCTAATTGATAGCAGCAATAATTGGAGGTCCCAAAACGTGTTAATGGACTCTGGCATAGTAGGAATCAGATGAGCACCTTCACCATCACAAGATTCACAACGGTGTATGGAAAGAAAATTCCAGTCAGTACTGAGAGCTTTTTAGATTCTAATAATATCAGACCTTTCAAATCAATATGGTGAAATCCAATTCGATTTAGACCACCAAAAAAAATATATATATCCAATTCGATTTAGACCACCAATATCCTCTCATATCATGGGTTTTTTTTTTTTGTATGCCATTATTTTTATTTTTTTTATTTTCTGCCAGCAACCTGTGGAGGTGGTGGAGGAGGACGAGAGAGAGAGAGAGAAACGTAAACAACATCCAATGAGGTCTATGGGAAGTAACAAACGAGGATAGAGAAAAGCTATTATTAATTAGGAAAATAAGATAGGGAGATATAATCATTTAATGCTATTTTTTCAACCATTGGATTTATTAGAAATCTACGGTACAAAAAAGGTGTAACTTTTAAGGAGTTACACCAGGTGTAACTTGAACCCATCTCTATATATATAGTCAAGTGAGTTATTTTAGTGCAAAAGACTAGTAATCCAGCATAAATAAATCATAAAAAAACACAATCATATATCTAGTCTATAATTCTATACCATTCCTTAAGTTCCCATAATCTACAGTATTTATAAGATAAACTACCGCAACAATCTGTATAAATCTACCACCCAAAGAACCAATGTCTTTGAAACATACTCCGTTAAAATTCAAATTCAAATTTGTTATCAATTTAAATCCAAAAGTCATAATTTTGATGTTTGGACTGCTCCAACTTGACGAAATGTAGGGGAATATTACTTCAAACAATCAAAGAACCAAGATAAGCAGGTTTGTTCTATTTATCATCTAAATAAGTAAATATGATGTAGGAAGAGAGAAATGGAAGATCAAACAAAAAGATCCTGAAGAAAATAATTGCATTGATGAAGAGAAAGTCATTCTCAAACAGTTTATTCTAGAAAAATCGATCCCTAGTTTCTAAAATACTACAAATGAATATTTTCCTTCGTTTTTACATGAAGCTTAATTTATCCTATATTCAAATATCAACGAGTTTCCCAATTGTCTGCCTAAAAATATGTGCAAAAACTTCATCTTGTTGTTCAATGCAAGAATAATGTTGGTGTTAGTTAGTAAAAGATAGCGTCGACTAGTTACTTCCATGTTCTACTAATCGAAGAGCAGATGACCCATTTATCTTTTTCTTGTAACAAATGTTTCATCATCAAAGATCACTCAAATTTTCTGTTCTAGGTAAAGACTTGAGGGGTGTGGAACCTCAATTTTGCCCAGCCCAAATGGGCCAAATCACTCAGGTTGGAGGCTAAATGAGCCATCAGCCCTTGGCTAAAAGATAACAACAGAAAATGATAATAACAATAAGCTCTCCTCATTGCATTCAATGACCTTAGGATACAATTTTTGACATTTACCTTCATCAAATGGGAAGCAGCCCAACATTCAAGGTCCAACCCTAATGCCAAGCCCCTATCGAACCAAGCCCTGGATTGAGGTTTCAAGTCATCTAGAAATTTATCCTCGCACATATATTCTTTTGTGAACATTATATTTTGTTCTTGGCCCTTGTAACCATTAATTTCATTGAACCATATCATCAGAGGTGTGCATCCAACCCACCAACTTGACGAAACTAACCCAACCCAATGCCTTGGGTTGGTTTCTTGAGTTGGTGCAATGGGTTGAAATTTTATTTTGAACCTAAGTTAGGGTAGGATTCAGGTTATTAGTTTTTCTTTTCCATCCATATGACCTAACTCAATCCACCTTATATATAAATTTATTTCATCACCTTATTTTAATTTGATTAGTTTGATTACTTTAGTATTTTGAGAATTTGATTTGATAAATTAAGAAATTTGGAATATAATTTAGACATCGATGTGAATTGTAATAATTTATTGAAAAAAAAAGTGTTTAAATAATTGATGAAAGTCCAATTTTTACAAGAGATAAAATGTCTAAGGATAATTCACTAACCCAACCCAACCCAACCTAACTCAACTCTCGGGTTGAGTTTTCTACACATGTAATGAGTTGGAAATTTCTTATCCCCACTTCATCAAGTTGGATTTTGAAAAAAAATATCCAACTTGATTCGGACACACCCCTACATATCATTATAATTCAAGCTCGTAAGCCATTGATAGCTACCAATTCTCCAGGCTCCACTAATGTCCAACAACACCCACATAAAACCAAATAATAATAATAAAATACCCTTTTTTTATGGTCCATTCACTGCATTTTCCTTGTTGCTTCACATTTTGATCAAAGTAGTCAATAATGTATTAGAGAATCAATGACCATTTCGTTTTGATTATAGAAATGAAATATTTTAGTATTAGTTAATATCAATGTATCGTTTTGTAATTGTTAACATATATATATATATATATATATATATATATGAACATACATGTATATTTAATTAGAAGTTCATAAATTATTAAGAGTTAAAAAATGTAAACCCTTACATGTTCACACCATCGTAATTCTTAATAAATTTAACTTTTGTTTTTTTAGAAGACCTAATCAATTTAACTAAATGTATATTTTGACCCACTTATTCTAACCAGCGAAAAACATGCATAGAGTTTAAAAAAAATCACCATAAAATACAAATAAAAGAATAAAATATTACACGTATAGGCTTAGCAATTGTGTGAGGTGAAGGATTAAGTCAAATGAGAAAGTTTATAGATAGAAAAAGTTAGACATTTACTAATATGATAAATGGTTAATAGTAGGTAAAAATGTGATTTTAGTAATAAACGTAGATGAAAATTAGTAAAAACTTGACATTTCAATTAAAAATGTTGTCAAATTTGTGCGGCTGCCACAGAGAAAATGAAGATATGATTAAAAATTTTAAACTAAAAAATAATCGGAAGGAAGCAGTAGTGGTCGACCAAGAAGACAGTGTAGTGGTCGACGACGACGAGAAGAAGAAAATAAGGTGACAGCATCATCAAAGTTCCCCACTGCCACTTTGGTTTTAATATTGTTTTAGACATTTGGAGTTTTGGACACATAAAATGTCATTGTATTGGAGGTCATACTCATATCTAGACGCGGTTATCTAGTCCTTTAGATCACTTAATTTAAGAGAGAAAGAGAGAGGATTTCTTCTTCAATGAGGTGGCACTGGCACCCATTATATTTATACACAGAGAAGAAGCCGGGTTTCCCTTTTCCAATGATTGGGCACCCGTAATTTTATAAAGAGTTTAGGCAGGAAGACCTACAGAGAAGACTTGAGTTTTATTAAGGGAAAATGCTAAAGAATGACTAAAAAGGAATTGGTTTGGAAAGAGAAATGTTATTTGTAAATCTCTTTAACCGGACCCATTAAAAAAATAAAGAAATACATGGGAGACAGGCATCTTTATTATACAATGCGAGTTTAGACCCTTAAGACAAAAAGAAGTAGAAATAGTTTCGGGAGTGGACTAATTTTCAAAGTCCGCAGAGGAAAAGGTTTTTTTTATTAAAGAAAAATAGACCCGTCCATTAGTTCAAGTAAGAGAGAAAAATAATCATTATCTGGAACATCATAATAAGAGTCCTTTGGCTGAGGAAGGATAAAGTTTGACTATAACTCCCACTAAAAAATTAAATATTGCTACATATTTAAAAATCTAATCGTTAGATTTTATATTTTTTATATTCTTAATATGCGTGTCAAATTTTGTGCAAACCAAATGTTATTTATTATGCAAAACTTATTTTTTATGAATAATTTTACATTATAAAAACTTAAAATTTAAATATTTGATTGATAATATAATTAATGATCTTGGATTTTTTCTAAATTTTGCAAGTATAGAGGAAATAAGATGAGTGTAAGCGCAGTCATTGATGAGTTTATTAAGAGTACTCTAGGTATTGTTAAAAGTTCTTTAGGAGAATAATGTAGTGACATTACTTAAATAGTTGAAAATTTGGTGGTGTGATTGTCAAATTACATTAGAAATAATTAAAAAAAAAAAAACAACCATTTCAGTAATATCACTACATTATTCTCTTAGAGAAAATATAACCAAAATGTGGTAGTGGTATTACCGAATTACTACCTGCCCTGCTGCCCATAACAGAAATAATTTCAATTAAAAAATTTATATGAAAATAAAATGTGTAAAATTATGAGGTCTCAAAACTTATGTGTATGAGCTCAATGAAAAGTCATTCGAATTCGGTTTTATATATATTATAGATTATAGATTATAGATTGTACATTAGAAAAACTTTATTGGCATAAAAAAATCTCACAACATTTTTATGACAACTTTGTTTTGATTTGTGGTAGGTTGGTATAATCTTTATTTTATTTTATTTTATTTTTGACTTGTGGTAGGCTAACATATCAATTTGTTGTGAAAATATTGTGAAATTTTGTTGTGGCCGTAGAAGAAATATTTAGATTATAAATTATAGAAATGCTACTTAAGAGAGAAGAAAAAGAAAAAGAAAACACAAACAACAACCTGAAACCCTTAAAAAATTCACACACTTAATCTATGATTTATTTACCATCTTATATATATATATATATATATAGAGAGAGAGAGAGAGAGAGAGTATGGAACTCAATTGTGTTTTTTCAGTTCTTGGCAACAATGATTGATGAGAAAGAGGTTAATTTCAGTAAAATTTTGATGTTTACGTTATTTAGGGTTTGAACTATATAAGTTTGGAGAAAAAAAAAAAAAAACACTTGAGAGTCAAGTATGAGTTTGGAGAAAGAGAGCATGAGTAGATTGTGTTTTTTCAGTTCTTGGCATCAATGATTGATGAGAAAGAGGTTAATTTCAGTAAAATTTTGATGTTTACGTTATTTAGGGTTTGAACTATATAAGTTTGGAGAAAAAAAAAAAAAAAAAAAAAAAAACTTGAGAGTCAAGTATGAGTTTGGAGAAAGAGAGCATGAGTAGGATATATATATATATATATATAGTCAAGTGAGTTATTTTAGTGCAAAAGACTAGGAATCCAGCATAAATGAATCATAAAAAAAACACAATCATATATCTAGTCTATAATTCTATACTATTCCTTAAGTTCCCATAATCTACAGTATTTATTAGATAAACTACCGCAACTATCTGTATAAATCCACCACCCAAAGAACCAATATCTTTGAGACACACTCCGTTAAAATTCAAATTCAAATTTGTTATCAATTTAAATCCAAAAGTCATAATTTTGAAGTTTGGATTGCTCCAACTTGACGCCATGTAGGGGAATATTACTTTAAACAATCAAAGAACCGAGATAAGCAAGTTTGTTCTATTTATCATCTAAATAAGTAAATATGATGTAGGAAGAGAGAAATGGAAGATTAAACAAAAAGATCCTGAAGAAAATAATTGCATTGATGAAGAGAAAGTCATTCTCAAATAGTTTATTCGAGCAAAATCGATCCCTAGTTTCTAAAATACTATAAATGAATATTTACCTTTGTTTTTACATGAAGCTTAATTTATCCTATATTCTTCAAATATCAACGAGTTTCCCAATTGTCTGCCTAAAAATATGTGCATAAACTTCATCTAATTTCATCGAAGTTCTTTACATCATTGTTGCTCAATGCAAGAATAATGTTGGTGCGTGTTAGTAAAATATAGCGTCGACTAGTTACTTCGTGGTTCTGCTAATCGAAGAACAGATGACCCATTTATCTTTCTCATGTAACAAATGTTTCATTATCAGAGATCACTCAGATTTTCTATTCTAGGTAAAGACTTGAGGGGTGTGGAACCTCAATTTTGCCCAGCCCAAATGGGCCAAATCACTCAGGTTGTAGGCTAAATGAGCCATCAGCTCTTAGCTAAAAGATAACAACAGAAAATGATAATAACAATAAACTCTCCACATTGCATTCAATGACCTTAGGATACAATTTTTGACATTTACCTTTATCAAATGGGAAGTAGCCCAACATTCAAGGTCCGACCCTAATGCCAAGCCCCTATCGAACGAAGCCCCGGATTGAGGTTTCAAGTCACCTAGAAATTTACTCTCGCACATATATTCTTTTGTGAACATTATATTTTGTTCTTGGTGTTTGTAACCATTAATTTCACTGAGCCATATCATTAGAGGTGTGCATCCAACCCACCAACTTGACGAAACTAACCCAATCCGATGCCTTGGATTGGTTTCTTGAGTTGGTGCAATGGGTTGAAATTTTATTTTTAACCTAAGTTGGGGTTAGATTCAGGTTAGTGGTTTTTCTTTTCCATCCATATGACCTAACTCAATCCACCTTATATATAAATTTATTTCATCACCTTATTTTAATTTGATTAGTTTGATTACTTTAGTGTTTTGAGAATTCGATTTGATAAATTAAAAATTTTGGAATATAATTTAGACATTGATGTGAATTGTACTAATTTATTGAAAAAAAGTGTTTAAATAATTGGTAAAAGTCCAATTTTTACAAGAGATAAAATGTCTAAGGATAATTCACTAACCCAACCCAACCTAACTCAACTCTCGGGTTGAGTTTTCTACACATGTGGTGGGTTGGAAATTTCTTATCCCCACCTTATCAAGTTGGATTTTGAAAAAATTATCCAACTTGATTCGGACAAACCCCTACATATCATTATAATTCAAGCTCGTAAGCCATTTATAGCTACCAATTCTCCAGGCTGCACTAATGTCCAACAACACCCACATAAAACCAAATAATAATAATAAAATACCCTTTTTTTATGGTCCATTCACTGCATTTTCCTTGTTGCTTCACATTTTGATCAAAGTAGTCAATAATGTATTAGTGAATCAATGACCATTTCGTTTTGATTATAGAAATGAAATATTTCAGTATTAGTTAATATCAATGTATCGTTTTGTAATTGTTAATATATATATATATATATATATATGAACATGTATATTTAATTAGAAGTTCATAAATTATTAAGAGTAAAAAAATGTAAACCCTTACATGTTCACACCATCGTAATTCTTAATAAATTTAACTTTTGGTTTTTTAGAAGACCTAATCAATTTAACTAAATGTATACTTTGACCCATTTACATTCTAACCAATGAAAAACATGCATAGGGTTTGAAAAAAATACTATAAAATACAAATAAAAGAATAAAATATTACGCATATAGGCTTACCAATAGTATGGTGTGGAAGATTAAGGATCCGTTTAGATACAGTTGAAAACTGAAAAATGAAACTGAAAACTGAAAAACACTATAGCAAAATAATTTTTAAATATGTGAATAGTACTATGAGGCCCATTTTTAATAAAAAAGTGACTGAAAAATAAAATTTGTGGGTCCGTGTGTGCACTGTTCATGGGAAAAGTCAAATATTGCAGCTACTGTTCATAAACAGTAGCCGCAACAATGAATGAGCAGTAAAAAATTGAGTTTATTTTATAAGTAGCTATTTTATATTCTCAAATATAGGAAAATTATATATATTATATATAAACTTAATTAGTAAAATTTAATACACATTTAGTTGTGCATGTTTATAAATGTATCACATACATATGCATGAGTTATAAGCTAGTTTCATTAATAAAAATAAAACCTAGCTTATTGAAAATTCTTTAAAATTTTATTTTCTAATTAATTTTTTAGTTTTAATTGTACTGGAAATTCTTTTTTTTTTTTTGTAAATATTTTAGAATATTAAAAATGAATTTAATAGTATTTTATGATTGCTAAATTGAATGACAGCATACCAAATCAGATTTAAGATCTTGTAAAAAGTGAAACTTCATCATAAGTTTGCTTGCAAATGAAGATTATTCTTATTTAAGGGAGGAGAAAAACATGTTTGGCTTTACTTATTTATCTCTTTTTTAAAGTTTAAATAAAATAAAATGTGTAAAACTTTAGGCCCATCTTAAGTTTTTGGGTAAAACATATTGCATTGACCAAATGAGGTATACCATTGAAGTTATTTTTACCGTTTTTCTCAGAGGATACCATTAAAGTTAATTTTGCTTAAAAAAAGATAACATTATTATTTTTCATAAATTGATTGAATTCAATTAGATAAGCTAAGATAGCCAAAAACATAAAAGTGTTGAGAAAATAATAAATAAATAAAACAATAATTTGCTAACTAAAAAGAAAAAAGAAAAAACACCTATAACTTTGACAAAATTGCATGTCACTCAATACTCGAAAGTTGAAGCCAACATAATAAATGAGCGATTTTTACACTTTCCTAAAAAACAATCTTTTTCATGTTTTGTGAGAAACTGAAAACAAAAAGACTACAAAATCCCAAAAAAAAAAAAAAAAAAAAAAAAAAAACCAAAACTTTGACAAAATTGCATGTCACTCAAATACTCGAAAGTTGAAGCCAACATAATAAATGAGCGATTTTTACACTTTCCTAAAAAACAATCTTTTTCATGTTTTGTGAGAAACTGAATACAAAAAGACTACAAAATCCCAAAAAAAAAAAAAAACAAAAAACCATCCAAAGCCACCAAAAATGAGCCGTGCTTGTTTTTGTTTTCAGTATCCGGGGTTTGGTTTCTGACTATTGATCGATTTGATTGACTGCTTGCTTGAATTCTTTCATAAACAACACAACTGAAACAATGCCATGAGCCCCAACAGAAACCCAACGAGTTTTCTTCACCATCGTCGTCTGCATCATCAGCAATGGAGACTCAGTCCTCAGCTCCTCCACCTCAGCCACCACCAAAAGAGTGATTATCTCGGTGTTACAAATTTCTTTGGCCTATGCACTTGGCTGTCAATGTTGTTGTTGGAAGTCCCTTTCCTTTTCTTATTCCTTAGCTTTGTAATTTTTTGTTTACCTTAATTTATTGTGTTTATTTCGTATACAAAGTGATTAAATTTATAAAATGGTGATATGGGTTTTGAGATTTCAGCCTCAAAGAATTGTTTTTTAAGCTTATTAAGTGCTTTTCTTGATATTGTTTTGTTGATGGGTATTCTGTTGTTAGGATAGGAGTTATAGTTTTAGTCTTATTTCCGGAGTATTCCTTAATACAATCACAGAGAGAAGGGAGGAGGGGGTATTCTGATTAAATGGGATTTGGTGTTCCAAGTTTAAGCTTGTGTGGGATTTATGATTCTCCTTATTTGCTGAGAAACAGTGTGAGAATATGTTGACTCTAGCCTCTATGGATTTAGATCTTAATTTGTTATGTAACATCTAATTACTTCTTACTCTTTTCCTTCTAAAAGAAAAAAAAAAAAAAAAAGGAGGTTTTTGCTCTGTTCTCCTCCGATGCACTAAAGAGTCTTGGAATGCTTAGAAGAGTGGTGATAAATATGCAGTTAATATGCTGGAGTATTAGAGCTGAAATAAACATATATTGTAGTTCCAAACTAAGAAGCCATAATGAATCTGGAGAATTAGAGGGGAAATAAATCTTGCAATTCTCTCAAATTACTGTAAAACTTTCAAATTCTTCGGCAATTGATTATTTTCATTGTTCCTTTTTTGGGTTTAGAGAAATGAAACTTGAGCACTGTGGTTGACTACTTGAATTGTTATCATTGTTGAAGTTTTATATACAAGGCATTTGAAGTAGGGAGCATTTGGATTGCAGGGCCAATAATTTAATTCATTTACCTTCTACCCAAGCATGAAGGGGATAACCTTTGCTTCCACCACACCGTGCATTGGGGGGAAGTTGGGGAGAAGAGGGGGTGGATTGCTTGGGCATTTGGAAATTGTCTGGTTTCTATATGATAAGACAAATATATAAAAAAAAAAACATGGAGGTTGTGTATTCACTATTCATTCCCAAGTTGATAGATTATAATCTTTTATGCTTTGATCCTACATAATGGTTGTTAGTGCTTATTCAAGGCTGGGCATGATGCAGTTAAAGATTTGTTTGCTATGTGTGTCAACTCAAGAAGAAGGAATACCATATGATCAAAAATCTTGACCACAGGTGACTTATTCCTCTGTAAGGTACTACTTTACTTGTCTATATGAGTTTTTTTGTTGGGGGGGGGGGGGGGGGGGTTTGTTGGTATGGGTATAATATCTGTAACTTAAATGTATTTTAGCTAGTGCCAGTTCATCTTGTAATAAAAGATCAAACTTAGGATGGAGAAAATTGAGGGTTTCAATGAGAAGGGATAGAACCCTAGGTGGCTTCAACCCTCAAATTTTCTTGGACCTTAGCATCAACTCTCTTCTACCAAAATGTGCAACATTCTTTATAAAAAGGATGCATATTGCTTCATTTGGGGAATTTTGGAGTTTGTTGTTGATGACATTTCTTCTTGTTTTGTTAAAATGGTAGTAACAGGAATATCTATAGGCATTCTTCTACATTACAAGAGCCTTATGGTTGCCTAATCAGGGTGATGTTTTTGGCTATTTGTCATGGATCTTACAGCCAATGGTCAAGTAAAAGACTTACTTTTCTATCCTTTATAAGTTACAAACAAAAATCATGATTCATGACCATTTTCTTATTAGCATAATCAGTATGGATTATTCTGGTGTGGGAAAAGAGTAAAGACATAAACATAATCATTACAAAAAGTGGGAGAAAAAGACAAACAAAATGCATTTCTTGCAAAAATTATTTACTAGGCAGCTAAAGCTCTGCTACTTGTGATTAAAATCTTTTACAAGTAATCTTTGGCTTTATACATGCCTATGATGAGCAATATGTTGAATAGACAAAGTTAGTATCAATTCCTTTAGATGTGCCTAGTATCTTGCATTGCATACTGTAACATTAAGTAGGATGGAGTTATTCATGTGCCTCGTTTGGAGCTTATAATTATATAGGTGAGTAGCAACATATTCCTTTTACTCAAACTAACTCACCTGTTTAAGGTTGAGAGTAAGGCTGCCTATCAATCACCTTTCCCAGACCTCGCAAAAGTGGGAGTTTTGTGCATTAGATATGATTATTTTAATATATTGGACCTACATCTATTGATCATCTTTAATATCTTGTTTGGTGTTTTAGTCAGGTTTGAGAAGGAAAAATTGGAATATACAAGAAGACTTTTGGGGTGGTAAACTATTTTCATTACATTGAAATGGAAGTAGAGTGAGCAGTCTGATAAAGGAAATATATTCTTTGCATGTAATGATCCTATATAGTTTGAGAGGTATTCATATCTAGTTTTGTGGTCAAACTTGGTTTTTTTCCCGTGTTTCTTTGTAGTTTTCCTATATAACTTTTAAGTTTTTTATTCTCTAAATATGCTTGTTATGAGTTTATGTGAACTTTATACTTTTATAGCCTACCTCTTTATGCGGACAAAGAAGAAAGATGAGCACATAGAGGAAGAAATTGCAACCCCAGTTTCAACTTTCAACCACATCCGCAAAAACTTCTCCTTTTCCTAAAAATCCCTTCCCCCTTGCCACCCATAACAGAGCCCATGATGTTGCAGGAACAAATTCCAGAGAATCAGCAATGCAAACTTTTCAAGTGAATGTTGGAAGAGAAAAGGAAGATCAAATCGAAAGATCTTGAAGAAAAGAAGTGCATTAAGAAAAAGCCATTCTCAAATAGTTTATTTAAGCAAAATCTATCCCTAGTTTCTAATTATTAATACTATAAATGAACATTTTCCTTCGTTTTTACATAAAGTTTAATTTATCCTTTATTTAAATATCAATGAGTCTCCCAATTGTCTACATAAAATCATGTGCAAAAACTTCATCTAATTTCATTGAAGTTCTTTAGATCATTGTTGTTCAATGCAAGAATAATGTTGGTGTTAGTCGGTAAAAGATAGTGCGAACTAGTGACTTCCATGTTCTGCTACTTGAAGAGCAAATGGACCAGTTATCTTTTTCATGTAACAAATGCTTCATCAACAAACATCACTCAAATTTTCTGTTCTAGGTGAAGACTTGAGGGGCGAAACCTCAATTTTACCCAACCAAAATCACTCAGATTGCTGATTGAATGAGCAATCAACCCTCAGCTAGAAGATAACAATAGAAAATGATAATTAACAATAAGCTCTCCTCATTGCATTCAACGATCTTAGGATACAATTTTTGACGTTTACCTTTATCAAATGTGTAAAGTTGTGATTTACAAATGTGTATTTTATTGGCTTTTATTCCGTGCCAAATTTGATTGTAATTATTTTCAATCTTGTGTACACTGTATCTATTATGGGATTTGATTGTAAGGGTTGTGAGCTAGAGAGAGAAAGTGTGAAGACTCAAGCAAGTGAAGCCAGAAGAATTCTCGCGGGTGTCTCGCGACTAAGCTTCCCGCGAAGTGAAGCATGTGCCTTGCACATGATTGGAATGCGAAGAGTCTGTACAAATGGAGACAGTTGTGTCTCACGAGTATCTTGCAAGTAAGGCCTTCCTGCAAGACATTTTGTTCTGCCAATCTGTACTGCCTGATACACTCTTTTTGTACCCTCATTGTATATACTCTTATTACCCACAAATATTAGTGAGAGCTTCTGAGAGAAAACTCTAGCTAAAACATTTGAGAGTTAGAAATTGTTATACCAACAATTCTCTACACATTTGTTTGTGGAATTTCCTCATCTCCTATCTCTCCATTTCCATACCATTGAGAGATTAATAGCCCAAACACTTACCACACCTTTTGAAAGTGTCCAGTGAGGTTTTGGTACTGTTGGGAAACATTAGAAGAAGCCAAGGATGGCAGTTACAACATGGAGCTTGTTGTGGGATCCGGAGAGCTAGACAAGACACGGTTCAGAGAAGCCTTGTTGGATTAGGAGCTTGGAGGGCTTAGGTACAGAGGGTAGATTAGGCTTGGAGGGTCTCTTGCTTACCCATGTATCCCAACTGATTGTCTAGTGAATTGATTTTCACTTGGAGGGCGGCGGAGAGGTTTTTCGCCGAGTTCTTCGGTTTCCTCTTCGATAACATGTCTCAGTGTTATCTGTGTTTACATCTCTCTTCTCTACTCTTGTTCATTTCATTTTATTGCTGTGTTGCTTTAAATATGAATTAGAGTATCTCTCTTGTTTGTTTGCTTGCATTTACACTATTCTGCACTTAGTATTAAGTTAGTGTAAAATTAATCAAGTTGTGATTTGAATTGGGGGTCTAAACAAGTTCTTATGTTTTTACATATTTTGAGCTTTCAATTGGTATCAAAGCGGGTAAACTCGCTATGGTTTAAATACTAGAATGTGATCCTTGACCCTTTGTGATGGACCGGTCACAATCTCTTAATGCCCCACCATTCTTTGATGGAGGCAACTATGCTTTTTGGAAGGTCTGAATGAGGGCTTTCTTGTGTGCTATAGATGAGTTCGTGTGGGATTCCGTAGAGAATGGGTATGTTAAACCCAGTACTGCCAAGTTCGAATGGGACAAGACAGCTCCTGCATTAGCTAATGCGAATAGTAAGGCCATTAATACTATACTCTGTGGTGTGTCCCTTGATGAGTTTCACTAGATATCGCACGTGGAGATAGTTAAGGAAGCTTGGACGATCCTTGAAACGACCTATGAGGGTATCAAGAAAGTCAAGGATACGAAGCTTCAAATGTTGACCACTAGATTTGAAGAACTTAAGATGGGAGATGATGAGGCTTTTGATTCTTTCTATGGAAAGCTTAATGAGATTGTAATTGCCAAATTCAATCTTGGAGAGAAGATTGAAGACTCTAAGGTGGTGAGAAAAATTTTGAGGTCTTTACTGGAGAGTTTCTGAGCAAAAGTTACAGCTATAGAAGAGAGTAAAGACTTGGATGAGATCAAAATCCAAGAGCTAATTGGATCTCTTCAAACATATGAGCTAGGACTACCTTCTCATAAATCAAGCAAATCCCTTGCTCTTAAAACCATCATCGAAAGAATGGACAACCCCTTCGAAGAGGATGATGTGGAGAAGGAAGTAGTTTTCCTTACAAAGAACTTCCGAAAATTTCTAAAGATGAACAACAGTGGGAAGCCTTTCAACAGAGGAAAGTTTTCATCTCCCAAGGGTGATAGGAAGGAATTTAGGAAGAAAGATGCTAAGGACTCTCAATCTACTCAAGGAATCACTTGCTTCGAGTGCAATGGACATTGTCATGTCAAGAAAGTATGTCTGAATTATTTGAGAATGAAGGGCAAGGCATATGCCACAACTCTCAGTGATTCAAATTCTTCCAACTCCGATTCGGAGGACAGCTGTGATGAAGAAGGGAATTTCTTAGCATTTATGACTATTGCTCATGTTGAATCTTCAGAGGACTTGAATTTGCTTGTGCAAGAACTTGGGGAGCATAGTGATGAGGAGGACTATAGAAGTCTCCTAGTGAGATATAAGGAGGCCAAGTGTGAGATAGAGACGCTAAATGGCGAACTGACCGAAGCTTACACCAAGATAAAATTCCTTGAGCTTGTGGTGATTTAAGCAAATGCCAAGGTAGAGCGAGTCTCCACAAAGAAGCTTGATGATGTCCTTTCATCTCAGAAGACCTTCTTCGACAAAACCAGATTAGGATACACCGGAGGAAGTAGTTCAGCTATGAACATCTCCAAAGAAGTGAAGTTTATGAAGGCTAAAAAGCCGATTGTAGTTGTCCCAACTATTGAGAAAGCCAATGTGGAGAAGAAGAAGAATATGGCTGAGCAAAGGGTGTTGAACAAGCCTCGCAACCAATCAATGGTCAGATCTAAAGCCAAAGGGAGATCACCTCCAAAATCACAAAGAGGTCCGAGAGCAAACCATGTATGCCATTATTGTGGAATATAAGGACACACCAGACCCAATTGTCATAAGCTGAGGGCATTGAATAATTCTAGGGACCAAAGGTCAAGAGGACCAAGAGATGACAAGAGGAATCGGATTGTTGGGTAATCACGAAGTCAAAATGAAGATTCTGGTGTGGCGGATGTAATAAAGATGATTAAGGCATTTACCACATGTTTGGCGAACTTCAACAGTAGGTTTGAAGGTCACAGTTCACGTACCCAATCCTATAGGGATATCACCCGAAACGCACGTGACCTGTGGGTGAAGAGGAGTACTCATGCATGATTATCTCTCATGTCCATGCATCAATACTTCCAATGCTTAGGATCATAGGTTCATGCATCATATCATGCATTGTTTTCTGTTTATAACATTTTTTAAAGTTTTGTTGTTGTTGATCTTACTTTTCTTGTTTTGTTTTTGAGTGTGTTCAAAAATTCAAAAACCCATAAAAATTGAAAAATCTTCAAAAAGTTTGATCGCTTGTCTTTGTGTATGTCACATGTGAGTTTGGCCTAGTACCTTTGTACTTATGGCGTAGTACATTTACGAGCCTAACTTGTTCTATATGCACATAAATCTTTGTGGGAGAAATCTTGAAATTTTTGTGTGATTGTTGTAAATAGATCTTCAAGCTTTTCATGAATGATTGGTCAATAATCTTGATGGTCTTGATACTTGCATAGACTTGTGCCTATAACTCTTCCCACTTTATTTTCTTTGTTTTTGCTATAGAGCTCACCAAATGTAAATCTATAAATGAAAAGAGATATTGAGCTACAAAAACCTATCGCACATACTAGTATTTGACTAGGAAAAAGGGAAAGCGACTTTTAAATTAAAATGAAAAGGTACTCAAAAGACAAAGGCTAACTCTCATTAATATCAAAAATTTCAAGCACCAATCTCAAAAAGAGATGAAATATCCAAAAAAGGATCAATTGTAATGAATTATGCAGAGGCTAAATGAAAAGCTTCTAAGAATTGTAGTCATTCTCTTGTGGGAGGTCATATATGCTCATTTCTATAATAGAGATAGACCACTTGATTTCGTACTAGTTGTGCATGACTTGATTGAATTGATCATTGAAGCTTCACTCTGGACTATGGACTATTCCACATTTGATACTCACACACAACACATGAGACTTTGTTCAAATAATGTCTATCTCATTTGTGTGATTGTACATGTTCAAATGTGATGTGTATGCTCAAAATACTTGCTGATCAAACCCAAAAAGATTTTGAGTGTTTTATATGTTTTTGAAAGTAATTTTGTACTTTCTTCTTTCTAGTTTTTGTTCAACATGCATTTTTGTGTTTTTCATCAAAAACTAGTTTAGAGGGTGTTTTGCGAGAAGCTCACAACTTAGAGCTTCCCGCGAAATGTGCTTGAGGGAAATCAAAGTCATATTTTTCATACTAAAACTCTCGCCACTGCCTCGCGGGTATTTCGCGACTAACCTCTTCTCGCGAAATGGTTTTTTAGGCAAAAATTGAGTTTTTCTCAAAATCACACAGAAGCTTTCACAACTATCTCGCGCCTAATTTGCGACTAACAGCTTCTCACGAAAGCATTTGTGCTTCAGTGGCTCATTTTGCGACTGTTTTGCGACTAATTTGCTACTGCCCAACTCGTAAAAAACATGTGTTTTCAGTTTTTATGTAGCAAATGTGACTGGTTTTCAAACACTTTTCACTTCCCTCGCACAAGTCTCTCGAACCCCTTTCAACCCAAATCACTATTTTATTCAAACCCCATCATTTTCAAACAAAAACTTTGCAAAATCTTTTCAAGGTATGTGTTTCTAACCCTATTTTCACTTTTTATTTTCGAATTATGCAGAATTTGTGCTTAGGTTTTTGAAAATTGGGGATTTCCGAAAATTGGGTTGAGTTTCTATTTTTTGTGAAATTTTTTTCAATTGCTTGACTAGGCGTAGTCCCATTTGTTGTTTGTGTATCTGTGCTGGCCCCATGTGGCAATTTCAACTTATATTGAGGCATGTTTCATCGTGTTCATGCATTTTTCATAGTGATTATAAACTGTTGCATGTTAGGTGTTTGATAGAATGTCCAAGCGACATTCTTTGGTTGTATTGGACTCAAATGAGTTCCTTTACTTGAGTTTACTTTGATTGAACTTGTTTCACATGCTTTGGATGTGTTTAACTCACTTTGTTCTCAAATGCCATGCCTTGCACACATTGTGCACACTTTAGGCATTTCTAGGCACACCTTATGCACCTCCAGATGCACACACATGCATCACCTAATGCATCAGCACATGCACATTTGCACACACTGTTATACTTACTTCACTCATGCATTGTGAGTCTGTTTACATGGCTTATCACCTTTAACTTTCTATTTTTGTCTATGTGCTCTGTTTTACGTATGTTTTGAGTTGTTGTCAATTCTGTTTTGAACTAACTTGAATCTAATCAAGTTTTTGTGCTCTATTTTTTTTTTTTTTTTTTTTGTACTTGTTTCGTTTCTGTTCTGTGTTCAGTTGTACAGATGTCTCCATTTAAAAGCTCAGCTGTGAAAGGAGGCAGCAACAAAGGAAAAGAGCATGTGATTGATGTTGATAATCTCTCTCCAATGACAAAGAGGACTCGATCACCAATAGGAATTTTTGATCAGAACTATTTCAGATCTTATGCTGCATCTCAAAACTTTGAGAAGTACTTTATGGAAGCTCCATTGTTGGTTGAAAGAGTTGTTGACCAGCTATCTCTACGTGACACCAATATTCCCATATGGTTTGCCACAAAGGATTGAAACTTTCTTCTATCAACTCTTGAGGATGCTTACGAGAATATGGTGAGAGAATTTTATGCCAATGCCATTGTTGACGGAGAGGAGATCAAATGTTGGATTAGAGGAAAAAGTTCAGTGTCATCGATTTACTTGGCAGAAATCCTACACATCAACCAGCCAATACTCCCCATACTACTAGTATATGATGAGCTAAACTCGGATGAAGAGACTCTTAGAGAAGCCTTAGGAAATAGTCTGGAATTTTCCTCCAATGGGAAGTCAATAAATGTGGCATCTCTTTCTCCTGAACTAAGACTACTTACAACAATCATGTTTAGCAACCTCTACCCTCTGTCAAGCACTGGGTTCATGAATCTTAGTCGAACACTATTCTTGCATGATTTAATCTTTGATGTCGAGATTGATGTGTGTTCTCATATCTTCCACATTCTGGCAAAAATAGTTGACCGGACTGCCTCAAGGAATTTCATTCCTTTTTGTCGTCTTATCTCACGGATTTTGAAGCTCAAAGGTATTTATCCCTTGGAAAATGAGCTCCCCTATCCAAGGCCAAGTCCAATTTCTATCCGCACTCTCCATGCAAGCATGAGTCACACTAAAAAGAATCCCAAGCAAGAAATTCCTGCTACTTAAGGAAGCTCAAGTTCTACATCACATGCTTATGATGAACGGCTAGACAACATCTTGGATAATCTCCAAGAGATGACTACCAAGATATCCGGACTAGCTATCATCATGTACTCCCAACACAATCATTTTGACACCAAGTTCACATCTCTTCAAACTTAACTAGACCAAATTCAGAGGAAGCTAGAGGAACATGAAGACTAGCTATTCCATGACAAAAAGGGGGAGAAGGTGTCGTTGTTAGGGGGAGTGTAGTGATAGGGGAAGAAGAAGACAGTAACTAATGTTTGGTTCACTTGTGCTTATATTTAGCTTCTACAACTACTGGTTTATACTTATGTTTTAAATGCTTTTGTTTAAAACCTCAACACATGTTGTTTTAGTTAATTTCAGTGTTCATTCAGTATATTGTGTTTTGTGACTATCTCAATGCTTGTGTAGCATTCTCTGTGTACTTTTAGATATTGCTAAAATGTCTTAAGTACTTCTCACTTGTGCCCTGGTAGGATTGTTCCTAGATGCATATACTTCGTGTATTTTGCATTGGTTGTGTGATTGGACATGTAAGTAATCATAAGTGATTGCTTTGTTATATATGTCCAGATGAACATTTACTTGTTATATGTTCATTGGAGTCATTCTTTAATGACTTCCCTTGTTTGATCAAGTGTTTGTTTGCATGATATCTATTGTTTACATACTTGATCGCACTATGTTTGCTCTTGTTCATACCTTGTGTTCAACTTGACATAAGCTTAATGAAAGTTTTGTTTATGTGTCAGTGTTTCAGGTTACAAGTATAAACTACAAGTGCTTCACAGTTTCTAGATTAGGTGTGAGTGAGTTTTGCCATTGTTCCCAAACTCACGTTAAAGTCTAGAGTCTGTTGTTAGGGGTTTTGTCATAGAATAGCCAAATGAGGAGATTGTAAAGTTGTGATTTACAAATGTGTATTTTATTGGCTTTTATTCTGTGCCAAATTTGATTGTAATTATTTTCAATCTTGTGTACCCCGTATTTATTGTGGGATTTGATTGTAAGGATTGTGTGCTAGACAGAAACAGTGTGAAGACTTAAGTAAGTGAAGCCAGAAGAATTCTCGCGGGTGTCTCGTGACTAAGCTTTTTGTGAAGTGAAGCATGTGCCTTGCACATGACTGGAATGTGAAGAGTCTGTACAAATGGAGACAGCTGTGTCTCGCGAGTATCTTGCAAGTAAGGCCTTCCCACGAGACACCCATGAGACATTCTGTTTTGCCAGTCTATACTGCCTGATACACTCTTTCTGTACCCTCATTATATATACCCTTATTACCCACAAATATTAGTGAGAGCTTCTGAGAGAAAACCCTAGCTAAAACACTTGAGAGTTAGAAATTGTTATACCAACAATTCTCTACACATTTGTTTGTGGAATTTCCTCATCTCCTATCTCTCCATTTCCATACCATTGAGAGATCAATAGCCCAAACACTTACCACACCTTTTGAGAGTGTCCAGTGAGGTTTTGGTGCTGCTGGGAAACATTGGAAGAAGCCAAGGATGGTAGGTTCAACATGGAGCTTGTTGCGGGATCCAGAGAGCTAGACAAAACATGGTTTCAAGAAGCCTTGTTAGAGTAGGAGCTTGGAGGGCTTAGGTACAGAGGGTAGATTAGGCTTAGAGGGTCTCTTGCTTACCCATGTATCCCAAATGATTGTCTAGTGGATCGATTTCCGCTTGGAGGGCGACGGAGAGGTTTTTCGCCAAGTTCTTCGATTTTCTCTTTGATAACACGTCTCGGTATTATCTATGTTTGCATCTCTCTTCCCTACTCTTGTTCATTTCATTTTACTACTGTGTTGCTTTGAATATGAATTAGAGTTTCCCTCTTGTTTGTTTGCTTGCGTTTACACTATTCCGCACTTAGTATTAAGTTAGTGTAAAATCAATCAAGCAGTGATTTGAATTGGGGGTCTAAATAAGCTCTTGTGTTTTCACCCATTTCGAGCTTTCAAAATGGGAAGTGGCCCAGCCATTAGCCCAACATTTAAGGTTCGACCCTGATGCTAAGCCCCCATTAAACCAAGCCCCGGATTGGTGCTTGTAACCATTGATTTCAATGAATCATATTACTAGGGGGTGTGCACACAACCCACAAACTTAATGAAACCAACCCAACATGATGCATTGTGTTGGTTTCATGAGTTGTGCATTGGGTTGAAATTTTATTTTGAGCCTCGGATAGTTTTTTTTTCCATCCATATGACCAAACTCAAAGCATCTCATATATAAATTTATTTCATTACCTTATTTTAATTTGCTTGGTTTGATTATTTTGGTATTTTGAGAATTAGTTTCGATAAAGTTAGAATTTTGGAATATAATTTAGACATTTATGTGAATTGTAAAAATTTATTGAAAGAAAAATGTTTGAATAGTTGATGAAAGTCCAATTTCTATAAGAGATGAAATGTCTGCATAATTCACTGACCCAACCTAACCCAACCCTTGGGTTGGGTCAGGTTGTATTTTCTACACATGTGATGGGTTGGAAATTTATCATCCCCGTCTTATCAAGTTGAATTTTGAAAAAAATTATTTAACTTGATTCATACACACCCCTACATATCATAATAATTCAAGCTCGTAAGCCATCTCTAGCTACCAATTCTCTAGGTTGCACTAATGTCCAACAACACCCACATAAAACGAAATAATAATAACAAAATACCATGTATTTTTTTATGGTCCATTCACTGTATTTTCCTTGTTGCTTCACATTTTGATCAAAGTAGTCAATAATGCATTAGTGAATCAATGACCATTTCGTATTGATTATATATAGAAATGAAATATTTCAGTATTAGTTAATATCAATGTATCATTTTGTAATTATTAATATATATATATATATATACACACACATGAACATGTATATTTAATTAGAAGTTCATAGATTATTAAGAGTTAAAAAATTTAAACCCTTACATGTTCACACCATCGTAATTCTTAATAAATTTAACTTTTGTTTTTTTAGAAGACCTAATCAATTTAACTGGACAAAATGGGCTTCTGCCCTTTTTGGGCAAAGTAATTAGCCTTTTACCCTTCTTCCCAAACTAAATAGGGAAACGCCCCTCTTTTGAAAATCGAGTTTCTCAAAATCGATTTAAAAAAAAAAAATTTGGAGCCCTATAGTGACGTTTTTAAGGATCTATAGTGACATTTTAAAAACCTATAGTGACGTTTTATAACTTGATTTCATGGATATCAAGTTACAAAATGCCACTATAGGTCTTTATAAACGTCACTATAGGTCCTTGAAAATGTCACTATAAGGTTTAAATCGATTTTGAGAAACTCGATTTTCAAAAGAGGGGCATTTCCCTATTTAGTTTGGGAAGAAGGGCAAAAGGCTAATTACTTTGCCCAAAAAGGGCAGAAGCCTATTTTGTCCCAATTTAACTAAATGTATACTTTGACCCACTTATTCTAACCAATGAAAAACATGCATAGAGTTTGAAATAAATCACCATAAAATACAAATAAAAGAATAAAATATTACACGTATAGGCGTAGCAATCACGTGAGGTGAAGGATTAAGTCAAATCAAAAAGTTTATAGATACAAAAAGTTGGATATTTACTGATATGATAAATTGTTAATAGTAGGTAAAAATGTGATGTTAGTAATAAGCCCCTAGCTGAAAACTAGTAAAAACTTGGCATTTCAATTAAAAATGTTGTCAAATTTGTGCGGCAGCCACAGAGAAAACGAAGATATGATTAAAAATTTTAAACTAAAAAATAAATGGAAGGAAGCAGTAGGGGACCGACGAAGAAGACAGAGTAGTGGTCGACGACGACGAGAAGAAGAAAATAAGGTTACAGCATCATCAAAGTTCCCCGCTGCCACTTCGATTTTAATATTGTTTTAGACATTTGGAGTTTTGGACACATAACAAAATGTCACTGTATTGGAGGTCATACTCATATCTAGACGCAGTTATCTAGTCCTTTAGATCACTTAATTTAAGAGAGAAAGAGAGAGGATTTCTTCTTCAATGAGGTGGCACTGGCAGTCTGGCACCCATTATATTTATACACACAGAAGAAGGGAGATTCTAGTATAATATAAGGTCATTCTTTGTTCGAAAATACACAATGTATTCGATACAATAATTAAAAAAAAAAAAGATCAAAATTAAAATAGAAATGATTTTCCAATTTTAAAGCTATTCAATTTCATTTTTTGAATGAAGTTACACAACAGAGTTTTTTATTATTTCTAATTTTGATTATTAATTATAATATATACTATTAGTATAAGAATATTAGTTTTTAAGATGAATTTGTTGATTGGGAATTAGGGGATGCTCAGATATCACAGATGATGAATTGATTTCTTACCTATGTCACTAATATTAAATATATAATTATAATAGGACAATTATTCCAAATTCATAATAATATATATTTATTATTATAATTATAATGAATAATATTATATTATATTTAATGTAATATTCTATTGAATAATGAAGAGTCGTCTCCTTGAATCGATAAATATCCCTTTCCATTATTCCAACCAAATCCATTCTAAAGATTAGAAAACAACAAAAAAAAGTAAGTGGACCTAACCTATTGAATCATGGCTATATCCACTATTCTGATATTAAAATTCGATAACTCGATAAAGATGAAATTGTAACAGTCAGTAGATCTTTTTTTTATTTAATTTTCATATTTATTTTCTTTTGGCTCTGCAACTACAGACAAGACTTGAGTTTTATTAAGGGAAAAAGCTAAAGAATGACTTAAAAGGAATAGGTTTGGAAAAGAGAAATGTTATTTGTAAATCTCTTTAACCGGACCCATTAAAAAAAATAAAGAAATACATGGGAGACCGGCATCTTTATTACACAATGCGAGTTTAGACTCTTTAGACAAAAAGGCGTAGAAAGAGTTTCCGGAGTGGACTAAAGTTTCGAAGTCCGCAGATGGGAAAAGGCTTTTTATATATATATATATATATATAATTAGGTGAATGAAAGTTGTCCATTAGATTTTTTTTTTTTTTAATTAAAAGAAAAATAGACCCGTCCATTAGTTCAAGTCTGCCAAGGGAGAAAAATAATCATTTTCTGGAACATCATAATAAGAGTCCTTTGGCTGAGTAAGGACAAAGTTTGGCTATAATTCCCACTAAAAATATAAATATTGCTACATATTTAAAAATCTAACTGTTAGACTGCATATTCTTTATATTCTTAACACGCGTGTCAAATTTTGTGCAAACCAAATGTTATTTATTATGCAAAACTTATTTTTTATGAATAATTTTACACTACAAAAACTTAAAATTTAAATATTTAATTGATAATATAATTAATGATCTTTGATTTTTTCTAAATTTTGCAAGTATAGAGGATATAAGATGAGTGTAAGTGCAGTCATTGACGAGTTTAATAAGAGTACTGTAGGTACTGTTAAAAGTTCTTTATGAGTATAATGTAGTGATATTACTGAAATAGTTGAAAATTCGGTGGTGTGATTGTCGAATTACACTAGAAATAATTTTTGAAAAAAAAATACAACCAAAATGTGGTAGTGGTAGTACCGAATTACTACCTGCCCTGTTGCCCATAACAGAAATAATAACTTCAATTAAAAAATTTATATGAAAATAATAATGTGTAAGATTATGAGGTCTCAAAACTTATGTGTATGAGCTTAACGAAAAGTCATTTGAATTCAGTTTTATATATATTATATATTATAGATTATAGGTTATAGATTATAGATTGTACATTAGAAAAAGAGTATTGGCATAAAAAAATCTCACAACATTTTTATGACAACTTTGTTTTGATTTGTGGTAGGTTGGTATAATCTTTATTTCATTTTATTTTTGACTTGTGGTGGGCTAACATATTGTGAAATTTTATTGTGGCCTTAGAAGAAATATTTAGATTATAAATTATAGAAATGCTACCGAAGATCAGAGAAGAAAAAGAGAAAGAAAACACAAACAACAACCTGAAACCCTTAAAAAACATTTACTTACCATCTTTTATATATATATATATAGAGAGAGAGAGAGAGAGAGAGAGTATGGAACTCAATTGTCTTTTTTCAGTTCTTGGCATCAACGATTGATGAGAAAGAGGTTAATTTCAGTAAAATTTTGATGTTTACGTTATTTAGGGTTTGAACTATATAAGTTCGGAAGGAAAAAAAAAAAAAAAAAACAAACAAACAAACAAACGAGAGTCAAGTATGAGTTTGGAGAAAGAGAGCATGAGTAGGATATATATATATATATATATATATATATATATTTATATATATAGTCAAGTGAGTTATTTTAGTGCAAAAGACTAGGAATCCAGCATAAATGAATCATAAAAAAATACAATCATATATCTAGTCTATAATTCTATACTATTCCTTAAGTTCCCATAATCTCCAGTATTTATAACATAAACTACCGCAACTATCTGTATAAGTCCACCACCCAAAGAACCAATGTCTTTGAAACATACTCTGTTAAAATTCAAATTCAAATTTGTTATCACTTTAAATCCAAAAGTCATAATTTTGAAGTTTGGATTGCTCCAACTTGACGCCATGTAGGGGAATATTACTTTAAACAATCAAAGAACCGAGATAAGCAAGTTTGTTCTATTTATCATCTAAATGAGTAAATATGATGTAGGATGGGAGAAATGGAAGATCAAACCAAAAGATCCTGAAGAAAATAATTGCATTGATGAAGAGAAAGTCATTCTCAAATAGTTTATTCGAGCAAAATCGATCCCTAGTTTCTAAAATACTAAAAATGAATATTTTCCTTCGTTTTTACATGAAGCTTAATTTATCCTATATTCAAACATCAACGAGTTTCCCAATTGTCTGCCTAAAAATATGTGCGCAAACTTCATCTAATTTCATTGAAGTTCTTTACATCATTGTTGTTCAATGCAAGAATAAAGTTGGTGTGTGTTAGTAAAAGATAGCATCGACTAGTTAGATGACGCATTTATCGTTTTCATGTAACAAATGTTTCATTATCAGAGATCACTCAAATTTTCTGTTCCAGGTAAAGACTTGAGGGGTGTGGAACCTCAATTTTGCCCAGCCCAAATGGGCCAAATCACTTAGGTTGGAGGCTAAATGAGCCATCAGCCCTTAGCTAAAAGATAACAACAGAAAATGATAATAACAATAAGCTCTCCTCATTGCATTCAATGACCTTAGGATACAATTTTTGACATTTACCTTTATAAAATTTGAAGTAGCCCAACATTCAAGGTCCGACCCTAGTGCTAAGCCCCTATCGAACCAAGCCCCGGATTGAGGTTTCAAATCACCTAGAAATTTACCCTCGCACATATATTCTTTTGTGAACATTATATTTTGTTCTTGGTGCTTGTAACCATTAATTTCACTGAACCATATCATTAGAGGTGTGCATCCAACCCACCAACTTGACAAAACTAACCCAATCTAATGCCTTGGATTGGTTTCTTGAGTTGGTGCAATGGGTTGAAATTTTATTTTGAACCTAAGTTAGGGTAGGATTCAAGTTATTAGTTTTTCCTTTCCATCCATATGACCTAACTCAATCCACCTTATATATAAATTTATTTCATCACTTATTTTAATTTGATTAGTTTGATTACTTTAGTATTTTGAGAATTAGATATGATAAATTAAAAAATTTGAAATATAATTTAGACATTGATGTGAATTGTAATAATTTATTGAAAAAAAAAAGTGTTTAAATAATTGATAAAAGTCCAGTTTTTACAAGAAATAAAATGTCTAAGGATAATTCACTGACTCAACCCAACCTAACTCAACTCTCGGGTTGAGTTTTCTACACGTGGTGGGTTGGAAATTTCTTATCCCCACCTTATCTAGTTGGATTTTGAAAAAATTATCCAACTTGATTCAGACACACCCCTACATATCATTATAATTCAAGCTCGTAAGCCATTATAGCTACCAATTCTCCAGGCTGCACTAATGTCCAACAACACCCACATAAAACCAAATAATAATAATAAAATACCCTTTTTTTATGGTCCATTCACTACATTTTATGGTTAATATATATATATATATATATATATGAACATGTATATTTAATTAGAAGTTCATAAATTATTAAGAGTTAAAAAATGTAAACCCTTATGATAGGAGTGACGAGAACACATTACCTTGACGAGGTCAACCTAGTGACGAGGTCACCCCTGACGACGAACAAGCCATCACCGACGAGGAAAGGAAAGTCATTCAATGGTACCAGCAAGTAACCTGGGCAGTTACGAAACCAGCAAAACAGACCGTTAGAGCCTAACAAAAGCCCCATAATTGGGCTAGAGGCGTTACAAAAGAGAGGCATTAACACCCCAACGGCTACCAGTCAAGATCACATATATAAAGTCCTTACATTGGCAGCATAAGGGACAGATATACTGAAACTCTAAGACAATACCTATTACTTTCTAGTATTGTGAATTGCTTTACTGTTCTAACTTTGGCATCGGAGGCGTTGTGGCAAGCACCACACCGGTGACCCCTTTTTTGAAGATATACAGGTGCTAACGGGGAGTTCCATCTGCCTATCACGACTGACGAGTTTACACTTCATCAGTTTGGCGCCATCTGTGGGAAGACATTCTCAAATTCATATTTGAAAACATAGTTTCCGTCAACCCTCTGCATTCAGATGGAGTCCAACCCAGATTCAGCAACCTTGGTCCAGCAAGTCTAAGCCCTTGCAGCCACCATTGAAGAACTCACCAAACAGAACCAGGAAATGAAGTTACGGCTCCAGCAGGTTCAACAGGCTCAATAGGAAAAGAACCGGTCCAAGGGTAACCTGAAGGGAGAAGGGGATAGTCAACGGAGAGGAACCCCTCAGAGGCCAACTACTCCAGACAAGCAGAACTCGGATCTCCTTCGAGAAATGACGAAGGAAATGGACAAACTGAGGAGCGCCATTAAGGAGAAGACGGATCGAAGCGTAGACAAAATGGTAAAGGCTACAGATTCACCCTTCACCGCCACGGTACTCGAATGCCCTGTGCCGTCAAAGTTTCGCTTACCTCAACTTGAGCCATTCGAAGGACTAAAAGACCCACAGGATCACCTTAATACCTTCAAGACGACTCTAGGTCTTCAACAACCACCTGACAAGACACTGTGTCGTTCCTTCCCAACAACTCTCAAAGGAGCTGTAAGAGAATGGTTTACTAAGTTGCCAAACTCGTCCATAGACAACTTCGATCAGTAAAGTAGTGCCTTCTTGCGCCATTTCATAGGGGGGCAATGCCCAAAGAAGCCAGTAGACTACTTACTCACCATAAGACAGGGAGAGAAGGAAACTCTGAGGTCGTATGTCAAACGATTCATTCGGGAGACTCTGGAGGTGGACGAAGCTGATGACAAGGTGCAGCTGACGACCTTCAAAGCAGGGTTGAGGTCTAGAAACCTCGTGGCCTCCCTCGCAAAGAACACCCCACAGACGATGGCAAAAATGCTCCTGAAGGCACAGAAGTACATGAATGTTGAAGATGCTTTAGCTGCCATAAAAGATGCCGAAAAGCCAGGAGACAAGGCCAAGAGGGAAGACGACCGTAGGGGGCAAAAGAGAGATCGACCAGACCATCGGAACAGTGACGAGAACAGGAGGAAGGATGATAAAAATCCTCGAACGGTAAGATTTACTCCTCTGGTTATGCCTGTTGACAAAATTTTCACGCAGATCAAGGACAAGCATTATCTCAAATGGCCCAGGCCATTGCACTCATCCCCCAATGTCCGTGACAAGAACAAGTATTGTCGGTTCCACAAAGATCACGGCCACCACACAGAGGATTGCAGAGACCTAAAGGAGTAAATAGAGGAGTTAATACGGAAAGGGAAGTTACAGAAATATGTGAAGAAAGGAGAATATAGCAAGTTCAGGGACGACAATAAAATCCAGCATGAATCCTTCTCCCGGGATGATGACCATCCGTCCCAGCCTCCACACAAGGTGATCGGGAAGATAAACACGATTACAAGAGGACCGTTCTCAAGAGGATCGTTTAAATCACTCAAAAAGGCATACCAGAGACAGGTGAATAGCGTCCACGCCATACCTCCATCCAAGCACCGACGAACATACCAGGACGTGTCCTTCAATGAAGGAGACGCCATGGGAGTGAAGCAGCCCCACAACGATCCCCTGGTCAAAATGCTGAATATAGAAGGGTTCAATACCAAGAGGATCCTTGTCGATAACGAAAGCTCCGCGGACATCATCTACTTCCCAACCTTCCAGTAGCTGAGACTAGATCCTAAAAGACTGCGCCCGTTTGACTCTCCACTCATCAGCTTCAGCAAAGACAGGGTCTACCCCAGAGGCATAGTAACATTGACAGTAATGGCAGGGGCCTACCCAGTACAGTTGACTAGACAAGTGGACTTCCTGGTGGTAGATTGTCCCTCATCCTACAATGTCATCATCAGGAGACCCACCCTCAACAAGTGGAAGGCAGCGACGTCAACCTACTATTTGAATGTCAAATTCCCAACAGATAACGGCGTCGGTGAAGTGAAAGGAGATCAAAACCTGGCAAGAGAATGCTATCAAGCCATCCTGGCTGGGAAGGAGAACCACACATGGATGATTGAAGAAAAAGAAGAAGACAGGATAAAGGCCCTGGAAACGGTGGAATTAGTAGAAGGAAAAGCGAACAAGACGACTAAGATAGGGACGGCATTAACCCCCGAGATGAGAACAAGACTCATAAGGTTCCTTAAAGAGAATCTAGATGTCTTCGCATGGAGCCACGAGGACATGCCAGGCATATCTCCAAAAGTCATCCAGCATAAGCTGAATATGGACCCAGAACGGAAATCTGTCCAGCAACGACGAAGAACCTTTGCCCCAGAACAAGATTAGGCAGTTGCAGAGGAAGTTACCAAACTCTTGACGGTTGGATTCATCTGGGAGGTGTATTATCCTGAATGGCTCGCAAATGTTATCCTGGTGAAGAAAGCAAACGGGAAATAGAGGATGTGTGTAGACTTCACCGACCTAAACAAGGCTTGCCCAAAGGACAGCTTCCCTCTACCAAGGATAGACCAGCTCGTGGACTCCATAGCCGGGCACAAGTTACTGACATTCATGGACGCCTTCTTAGGGTACAACCAGATAAAGATGGCTGAGGAAGACCAGGAGAAGACCGCCTTCATCACAAGCCAAGGACTCTACTGTTACAAGGTAATGCCTTTTGGGCTGAAAATGCTAGAGCTACATATCAGAGGTTGGTGAACAAAATGTTCAGTCAATAGATTGGCAAGAACATGGAAGTGTATGTGGATGATATGCTCGTCAAGAGCAAAGAAGAGCTCACACATCTGGATGACCTGAAGGAAACTTTTGCAACCCTCAAAAAACACTAGATGAGGTTGAATCCAAGTAAGTGTGTTTTTAGGGTAGCCTCGGGGAAGTTCCTAGGATTCATGGTGTCCTAGAGAGGAATAGAAGCAAACCCAGAGAAAGTAAAAGCTATCATCGACATGGCCTCACCCAGAACCGTCAAGGATGTTCAAAAACTCATAGGAAGGATAGCGGCTTTAAACAAGTTCGTCTCTAGGGCTATAGACAAATGCCTGCCCTTTTTCAAGACTTTGAAGTAGGCTTTTGCCTGGATCGACGAGTGCAAAGCGGCGTTCCAAGAACTAAAGTGTTACCTGAGCAGTCCACCTCTCCTAAGCCCGTCCAAAGAAGGGGAAAACCTATACTTATACCTGGCAGTGTCAACCTTGGCAATAAGTGCAGCTTTGATTAGAGAAGAGGGCAAGAAGCAGCTCCCAGTTTACTACGTCAGCCAAGCCTTCCAAGGAGCTGAGTCCAGATATCCAAAGATCGAAAAGATTGCGTTTGCACTAATAGTAGCCTTACGTAAGCTCAGGAAATATTTCCAGGCAAATCCCATTCTTGTAATGACGGACCAACCAATCAAGAAATCAATGAACAAGCCTGAAGCAGCAGGAAGAATGGTCCAGTGGGCAATTGAACTAAGTCAATTTGACATTGAGTACCATCCCAGAACAGCGATCAAGGCGCAAGCTCTGGCGGACTTCATCGCAGAATTCACTTTTCCAGACGAAGATAGGATTACCGATGGGGTAGATAAATGGACAATACAAATTGATGGTTCATCAGCCCAAAGGAAGGGGGGAGTAGGGGTCGTCATAACCAACCCTGACGGAGAAGTGCTCAAATATGGGGTCCAACAAAAATTCCCAGCCACCAACAACGAAATTGAATATGAAGGAATACTGACGGGACTGAGACTTGGGAAAGCTCTTGGTGCCAAAAACTTGTTGATCCAAAGTGATTCAAAATTAGTGATCGGACAGATCAGGGGAGAGTACGAGGCAAAGTAAGAAATGATGCAGAAATACCTCAAGCTGATGAGACAACTAACTCAGGAGTTCGATATAGTGGAGTTTGTGCAGATCCCAAGAAGTCAGAATATGGGGGCTGACGAAGTATCGAAGCTAGCGTCATCAGAAAAAGGGGGGATTAGTACAGACCTAGCGATGGAGGTCCAGAAACACCCTAGTATTGAAGAAATTGCAACATTCACCATCCAGAGCACAGACACCTGGATGACACCCATAATATCCTACCTCCAGGACGGGCGCCTCCCTCAAAACACAGAAGAAGCTAAAAAGATCAAGAACAGAGCAGCTAGGTTCACGATCCTGAATGATGCCTTGTACAAGAAAGGCTTCTCTATGCCTTACTTGAAGTGCGTCGACGAGGAAGAGGCTAGATACATCCTGGAAGAAGTCCACGGAGGAATTTGCAGCGACCACGCCAGCTCCAGGTCCTTGGTGAACAAGGTGGTACGAGCAGGATATTTTTGGCCAACCATGCAGGTAGACGCTGCTGAGATCGTCAAGAGGTGCGACAAATGCCAGCAATACGGGAATGTGCAATGGCTTCCAGCAAAGAGACTGACGACTATAGCTTCCCCATGGCCATTTGCACAGTGGGGAATTAACATCGTCGGTCCACTATCCCAAGGTAAAGGCCAGGTAAAGTTCCTACTTGTTGCTATTGATTATTTCATGAAATGGGTTGAAGCAGAGGCTTTAGCAACGATCACTGAGGCTCGAATCCGGAGCTTTGTGGGGAAGAATATAATTTGCAGGTTCGGGATTCCCTTGACGATCATATCAGATAATGGGAGGTAGTTCGACAGCCAAGGTTTCAGGGAATTCTATTCAAACCCTGGAATCAAGAATCAGTTCTCATCCCCTGGGCATCCTCAGACAAATAGGCAGACGGAAGTGACGAACCGGACGCTACTCAAGATTATCAAGACTAGGCTGGATGATGTAAAGGGTGCCTGGCCAGAAGAATTGCCAAATGTCCTGTGGGCGTACAGAACCACCGCCAGAACCCCGACAGGAGAAACCCCCTTCAAGCTTACCTATGGCACAGAAGCGATAATCCCAGTCGAAGTAAGGGTAACGAGCATCAGACGAGGAACTTTCAACGAAGGGATCAATGACGAAGAACTACGACTCAACCTGGATTGTCTAGACGAAGTAAGAGACAATGCATCTAGCAAGATGACGAAGTATCAGAAAAAGATGGTCGAATACTACGATAAGAGGGTTAAACTCAAACGACTGGACATAGGAGACCTCGTCCTACGCAGGACCACCATAGCAACTAAAAACCCTACCCAGGGAAAGATGGGTCCTATGTGGGAAGGTCCTTACCGAGTCATTCATTACTTAAGACAAGGAAGTTATCACCTAGAAACCATGGACGGACAAAGGCTCCCTCGACCATGGAACATTGAGCATTTAAAAAAGTACCACCAGTAGATGTAATAGACAAATGCAGTCACTCTTGAATTTAATAAAAAAAAAAAAAAAAACTTTATTCTCTGATGTCTTTGTGCAAACAAGTCTAGCCAAATATTGTAAGTCAAACTAACGTAACAAGATTCTGCCTTGACGGATGTAAGTTACTGACGACAACGGGTAACAAGATTCTGCGTTGATGGATGTAAGTTACTAACGAGCCTCATAACGGGTACAAAATATGTGAAAGCTAAGTGATAAGATTCCGCCAAGATGGATGTAAATCACTGACGAATCCCGAAGTGACGAGATTCCTTAACCGGATGTAAGTAACCAAAAAAGTGGCCAAGTGATAAGATTCCGCTTTGACGGATGTAAGTCACTCACGATGGCACAAAAGAAAGTGAATGTCCCTAGAACGTGCTGGTGACGTAGACATAATCCTAAAGCCTACGCAATTGACAAAGTCCCACTCGACGAATTCAGGATACTGACGAATCCGCAAGAGAAAGAACAAGGAGAAAAAGAAGAACAAAAACCCTCATCAAGGATAAAGAATGACAAGCAAATCACGGCTAAAGAAATTTACACTAAGTACCAGCTAAGTACAAGGTGTGCTAAGAAGTTTATGCTAAATCACAAAACACATGCATGGTCATAGACAGGAGCATAGCCACAAAAATGGGTAAGTACTAAATCATAAAAAGCCCAAAAATAGAGGGCAATTATCCTTGTTTTTCCTACAGACCCATAAAACGGAGGGCCAAGAGACATTGTTCTGAAAATAGATATAAAATATATATATATATATATATATATATACATCTCCAAAAAGGCCCAAAACACAACGGGCAAATATAAAAGATAAATTTTCCTAAGTATCAGGTTCGGGTGTCTGGAGCGTCAGTAACGGGATCGTCAGCAGCAACGGGAACATTCTTAGCAATAGAGGCGTCATCAGCAGCAGGGGTGTCACCTTCAGGTGTAGAAGACTGGGCAGCCTCGTCAGTAGCCATCTCTTGATCTACCACTTCTAGATCCAAATTCGGCAGATCAACCCCTGTAGGGTGCTTGACGAGGTACTTGCGAAGGAGCTCGAAGCCCTTGAAGTACCAGCTGAAGAGTACTGTGGAATACTCCTCAGTTTGCTAAAAGGCCTCAACGGACCTAGCAGCAATCGTTTTCAACTTCTCCTTTGCCGCTTGAAGC